>JAJDMX020000073.1:0-131590 GCA_022345685.2 Nothomitra cinnamomea | reverse complement strand
GAACTCATCACTGCAATTCAGGAGGAATGGGCTAGGATTGATGTGGGGGACTTCGATGACATGATCTCTAATATGCGCGACAGAATGGAAGCCTGTAAGAAGGCTAGAGGCGGCCACACGAAGTGGTAGTTAAGATTTATTTAGAATTTTAATTGAACTCTTATTGATCGTTGCGCATTGATTTTCGTTGTCTTGCGAAATCTTGAAATCGCGTCTCGGTTCGAAACTTTCCCCAGGGATACGTACATACCACCAACTCTACCTCTCAAATTGACAAATCCGGGGTAATACTACGCCATTCTCACGAATTCTAGGGAAACGCATAAATTCTAAACTAGCCACCGTCGTACCTTCCTATAAGCCATCTCAAGTAATTGTTCTCTCGGCCAAATATTGTGCCTGAAAATCGTTATGCTGCAGAACCCAGCAGTGACGCCATTATCGCTTATCGATAACATTCTCGGCATATTGCGATGTTTTCGAGTCTTTTCTTTGCCATACTGAAGTTTTCCAATCTATAGAGTTACAAACTGTAACCACAGTTTCCAAAGCTCTCCCTCAACGTCTTTCCTTTACATGCTTTTCAAACCGCTTCTAGACAGAAGTCTTTGTGTCCCGTATTTGCGCCTCGGCCAAATGGCCGCTCACTTCTC
The DNA here is from genome assembly GCA_022345685.2 of Nothomitra cinnamomea. Classification (NCBI taxonomy): domain Eukaryota; kingdom Fungi; phylum Ascomycota; class Geoglossomycetes; genus Nothomitra; species Nothomitra cinnamomea. The sequence goes on along the minus strand of JAJDMX020000073.1, from coordinate 130,937 downwards.
CACCGGCGCCACTTGGAATGCCATGGACGGTTTTGATTCCACGGCATCAGGTGTTTCACTACGAGATCTCCCCAAATCGAACGTGTTTACATCGAAACTGCCTCCAGATCCTGCATTTCCCACTCCAGCCGACTCTCACAAAGCTCCTCGGGAGAGTCTCGGACCTCGATTGGTCAAAGGTGCTCTCTTCACCTATGTTCGCCCTGAGCCCAATGACGAACCCGAGTTGTTGGCAGTAAGCCCGGCAGCGTTTAGAGACTTGGGACTACAGTCGGGAGAAGAGAAAACCGAGGAATTCAAGGAGGCAGTAAGCGGGAACAAGATCATAAGCTGGGACGAGGAGACGAAAGAGGGTATTTACCCATGGGCGCAATGCTATGGTGGGTTCCAATTCGGCTCATGGGCAGGCCAGCTGGGTGATGGCCGAGCAATATCTCTCTTCGAGACCACAAACCCAGCTACGGGGACCAGATATGAAATACAATTGAAGGGAGCGGGCAAGACCCCATACTCTCGCCTCGCGGATGGCAAAGCGGTACTGAGAAGCAGCATTCGAGAGTTCATTGTCTCGGAAGCTCTCCACGCCCTCCATATCCCCACAACTCGTGCCCTCTCTTTGACTCTTTTGCCACATGAGAAAGTGCACCGTGAACGGATTGAGCCTGGCGCAATCGTTGCCCGATTCGCACAATCATGGCTTAGGATTGGGACATTTGATCTTCTCCGCTCTCGCGGCAACAGAGGCCTTACCCGCAAGCTGGCTGACTACGTCGCGGAGGACGTCTTTGGCGGCTGGGATAAGCTTCCCTCGAAGCTCGCTGCGGGCGGTAATGGGACAGGCGATATCAAACGAGGCATACCTGAGAAAGTAGTTGAAGGTGGTAAAGGGGAAGAAGAGAATAGATACGTTCGCCTTTATCGTGAGATCGTACGACGGAACGCAAAAACCACCGCCGCATGGCAGTATGTATCCCTCAAATTTCAGAGTCCCTTACCTACCCTCATCGAGCGAACTACGTTACTAACTCACCTCAAATAGAGCCTATGCCTTCACCAACGGCGTCCTAAACACCGACAACACATCCCTCTACGGTCTCTCTCTAGACTTCGGCCCCTTCGCCTTCCTCGACAACTTCGATCCAAACTACACCCCCAACCACGACGATGACATGCTTCGCTATTCCTACCGCAACCAACCCACCATCATCTGGTGGGGTCTCGTTCGTCTTGGCGAAGACGTCGCTGAGCTCCTTGGTGTTGGCAAAGGAGTGGATGAAGAGGAGTTTGTGGAGAAGGGTGTAAGTAAGGAGGCGGCTGACGAGCTGGTTAATAGGGCGGAGGGAGTGATTGATCGCGCCGGGGAGGAGTATAAGGCTGTGTTTTTGGCAGAGTATAAGCGCTTGATGGCGGCTAGACTAGGTCTGAAAATACATAAGGAGGAGGATTTTAAGAGTTTGTTTAGCGAGTTGTTGGATACAATGGAAGCATTAGAATTAGATTTCAACCAATTCTTTAGGAAGTTGGCCAATGTCAAGCTGTCCGAAGTAGAGACCGAGGAGGGCAGGAAGGACGTTGCTGGCAGATTTTTCCATAAGGAAGGTATTACGGGCGTTAGTGTCACTGAAGAATCTGCTCAGAAAAGAGTCGGGGAATGGCTTGCTACGTGGCGAACCCGCGTTCTTGAGGATTGGGGAGAGGGCAAGGACGAGGAGAGAGAAAAGGCTGCAAAGGCCGTCAATCCGAAGGTAGGAGGTTTCCCTTGGTTATCTAGAATTTTGGCGGGACGTTAGCTAATGTCACTCCTCACAGTTCATCCCTCGCTCTTGGATCCTCGACGAGCTGATTCAGCGCGTTGAGCAGAAAGGCGAACGTGATATCCTGCAGCGTGTTTTGCACATGGCTTTGCATCCGTTTGAGGATGAATGGGGCTGGGATCGCGAAGAAGAGGAGAGATTCTGTGGTGATGTGCCACGGTATAATCGCGCAATGCAGTGTTCGTGTTCGTCCTAATTGGGTGGGTTATTCTACATGAAATGTATCACTAGTTATACCTATAGGGTTATGTGTGGACGGCTATGAAGCTTTAGACACATGGCAATTGTCATTTATATGCCGGTAGATAGAAACCAAACCCTAGATCTTGAACCAATTTTCTCTATACCCGTTGGTATGAGTGGAGGAATAAAACGTAAATATACTCTAGGCGTAAAACCGTTACCCCGCATCGGTAGGAGGAATAATGGTGTCTGGTTTTGTCTATACTGATACATACTCGTCTAGAACACAGTCCATATTAATTGAGACCGCAGGAGAAATGTACTGCAGAGTTTGGATTTGGATAAAATTATTCCTATTGGTTTTTAAATGGGCCTACCATTCCAGGAGCTCTACGAGAGTTCTAGAGGTCATTGAGGCGATTAATACTAACCGCTGCGGAAATATCAGGACGGCGATCAATCCATCAAATCCGAGCCGGCGTCCAGAGAAGATAATGAGGCGGGAGCCCCTCATATTCTCCGTGATGAGGCCTGTAACCCATAGAGGAAAGCCACCCCCCACAAAATACACAAAGCACACGCAACTACCGTTCATTGATATTTCGAGTTTGATTTGTTCTCATCTGCCTCATCATAACACAGTCAGCTCAACACCGAGCCCAGCCAGCCAGTTGCCAGTCATGTGTATGTTATATACAGTTAAGAGTAATGCACAAAATGCACCATTTCGCCACGCCTCCCATTTGCTGCGGGTATCAAGATCGTTGACCAACCGAACGATCCACAGAAACAGCAACACCAGATATAATGAAAAACGGACCATGCAAAGCGCCATTTTTTCCACACCAGATAGTGTCGCAACTGAGCTGAGTCGGCCCAGATTTATCCATCCTTTCCTCGTTTTGCCCAGCACTGTGAAGCCGGACAGATAGCGTGAGGCTGCAAGGAAAATTAGTACAGAGAATAGGAAAGATTGTGATTGCACAGGGTTTGTTCCACATTAGCTGACGTTCTGATTTCTGCAGATCAAGCACTGAGCACTTCGGCAGGATCATCAAGGTTCAAAGTCACGCCCTTCTAAGCTCCATTGAGAGATCAGGTCAGGACGATCCGACTATCAAACTCCACCTTCTCGTTCCGGCACCACTCCTTCAGCAGCGAGTGTGCAAATCTCACCGCCTCTAGCGAACTCGAGCAGCTGCTCAACGGCAGGTGATAAGGGCCCGCATACTTCCTCGGCGCTACTTTCATCAGCTTCTCTTTCTCACCTCTAGCCCTCCCTTCCCATGTCCTCGGAAAGCTATTACGTAAGTCATCTATAGAGAGGGTAGACTGTCCTATGCCCCATAATCTCTTCATCTCTTGCATATTCTCTACCATTTCGTTCTTGAACTTCGCAAAATCCTCTTGATGTCTAGGGTTATCGAAAGGGAGGTGGGTCTTCTCGAGCCGATCGATGTCGAAAGCAGATAGCATCTCGCGGCATACAGCGGTAAGTTGTACAGCGAGTCCATACAAAGGAGGGGCAGTTTTGCGAGTGTGCAACATTACGAAGTTGCAGTACTGGAGCATCGTGCGCCAGCCGGGGTTCGGTTCACCGAATTTCTTGTTTTCCGCGGTAAAGGCCAGCATGAAGCAGCTGCGGTTAGGGGTTTGCATCAGCATAGATAATCAGGGTTGAAGGAGATTAAGCAACGCAATAAGACGAATCAACGCAGAGGGTCTATCGGTGATTTGTTACTTCGGTGTCCTTCTAGTACAGATCACACCTATCTCGTGACTACCAGTGCGCCTACGCATAAACTACAAGTGAACTGGGGATACTCACTTCATGGCGTCCAAGGCTTTAGCAATGGCTGCTCTCTTAATCGCCTCTCCCACCGCCTTCTCGCCCTTCAAGATCGGGTCTGTTTCACGCTTCAAATCTCTTCCAAAGGTGCTGTACTTTGCTTGCTCTTCCCTCCAATAGTCGGTTTCGGTGTTCCCATTGCCGTCCCTCCTTTCGTGGCCCATAGAAGAGGATCCAGTCGTCCCGTTCGTCTTCGTTTTCTCGGTGCTTCCAGGTGGGGCCTGTGGGGTCCTTACATGAGTGTCGGACGAGCCAACGCGACGCATGGATGCTGATGCTGTGTTTTGAACTGTTCTCTTTGGCGTAGATACTTGGTCCTTCTGGGCGCTGCTGGTAGTTGAGAGTGTCGGAGATTTGAAAGAAGGAGTCATAGGCGTTTTCGCTTTTTTGATGTCCAACCCGGCAGGTACCTTCTGTCGTTTAGAGGTCGGCTCTTGAGAAAATTCTTCGGTTGCGGTCCTGGGGCGTTTCTCAGCGACTTTGTGTGAATCCTTCGTCTTCCCATCTTCATTTTCCTTCGTGTCGGCCTTTCGGGACTCCTTCCAGGCCTTCTGATCCTTAAGTTGCTTCTTGGCGTTCTCGGTCTTGATTTCTTTTTCTAGCTGCACGTCTCTCTTCTGTCTGTCCTTAGTGCCAGCTCTTGAGTCGCCCAAATTCAACAAGCGCTGGACTGTCATCTTGTTGCGTTTGCCATACTTAAGCTTGACGATGAGCTTATCTTTCTTCTTGACTTCAAGCTTTTCTGGCTTCAAAATGGGAACTGATACGACGGAGACTGATGCTGCCAACGGGCTACCCCGATCACTAGGACCCTTCGAAGGAGCAGCGAGCGAGGTCTTTGTTTTCTCTGAATCTTGCTTCAATGTCTTCGCAGCTAAGTCTTGCTTGCCCAGTTCTTTTTTAGCTGCCTCTCGCTTAGATGGTGCTCCATTAACCTTGGGTGGTGTCGATTGTTTATTGTGGGACGGCTCCTTTCCTTCTAAAGGTGTTACATCGAGATACTTAAGTAGCTCCGCTTCGATGACTGGCGGAAGGGTCGGAGATATCAAAGGAGGTAGGGTATATTCTGGCGACTTAGGTAGGGTGCGTTCTGGAGACTTGGGTTTAGCAATTGGTTGTCGATGTTGTGAGGTCGGTGGTGGAGATTTCCGTAGCTTCTTTGCAGGCTGTGGAGAGTCCTGCTTGACAGACGTTTGGAAGGGCTGGCGCTCAATCATGGCTTCAGCTGGCCTAGGTAAATCGGTTAGCTCTACCCACTGTGACTAGCCTAGACCGAGTGCTCCTCGTGCCCCGAAGTACATACCTTTTTTCGGCATGTGGATACGTAGGCTGGACGCTCGAAGGCTTCGGAATATCCCTTGTAACGCCATTAACAACTCCGTTCGCGCCTGGAATTGGCTCGGCTTTAGCGGCGGTGCTAGCTTTTGGCTTGTTGTGGTAGTCGCTCAGTGTCATCCTCTTCTTTACACTGAACGGAGTAGCTGTGCCGCTTCTCGCATTGATGGCTGCTGCCTTGGCCTGATCCTTCTTATCCCAATCCCCCATCTGGATCATAAGCCCATCATCTGGGTCACGAAACAAGTAGCTCATGTATTGGAGTTTTTCTTCCGATGGGTGAAAGAGATTTCCCACAATCCAGTGACTGTCTTCTTCTGGCGCGCGCTTGTATTCACGGTTGGACGGCACCGTACAAAGATATGGTATATCCGGAATCAGGTTATTTTTGTGGAGGAGACGAAGACGCACGTCGATATTATCTGGATCCTTTTCGATGGGAGGAGTTATAGACAGGGACGGAGAGGCTGACGACGCGGTACCAATCGCTTGCGAATGACCATTTGCTTCGCCTGACATAGCGTTGGTTGCGCGATCCGGAACGTAAGAGGTGAAGAGGACGAGGGAGGGATGTTAAGGAGCGCACAAGTGAGGTAGTTGTGCTGAATCAATTTTGATGAAGCGGTATCTTGAATGAAGGTTATGATAGTTGTGGAAGAGTAGGGTGTAAAACGGAAGGCCAGGTCGAAGGACGAAGGGTCAGAATGAAAGTTTTCGTAAAAGAAGTAGAGGAAATTAAATATTTGACCGTTTGGGCCTAGAATAGCGGTGGCATTAGCTAAATGATATTCAAGTCTGCGAATAACAAGACAATAGACGGGGAGAACAGGCTTACCCTCTCAATAGGCGCAATATGGCACGCGTTGGACACACGCGATTAGAACAGTGGGCCTCCACACCGTCTGCCGTCCTAATGACCCTCCGTAAGAGTTCCACTCGGTCGACAGTCGTGGAGTGGAGTTGCGGTAACTAGTGGGAGGGAGTCGCAAAAGCGACAATACCCCACGGTCAGGGATTATGAGGCTCGCCAAAGGTTCCCGTCAACCCGGCTAGTTTAGCTAGCTGAATGGTGACTTTGGACGCAGCCGATACTCTAAATTGGGCTTTCAAGGTCTCATCGCTTGAATATAAGGAGATATGGGCATTGGGGATGGGATGTAGAATGGATATTGTGAGCGAATAATGAGTATAGTGAGTGGTGAGTTGTGATCGAAAATAGACACGAGAGTGAAGGTGTGGATGGTCGCGGTGATGGCGATGCGGCGAACTAAGATCACTTTTCTGTAAGGCGCAGAAACAGAAAAGATTGGGCCTACGGTAACCTAGTTTGCTTGTGCAAGCGCACCTACGTGTAGTAGTCTGTCGGAACATACGAACGTACGGAGTAAGTTAAACTAAATGGCCACTAAGGAATACTTCGGGTTGGGATGGTCCACTTCTGAATGATGCAATTAATGAGCACGAAAACATTCAGCGTGACTGGAATTTTGTCAACAGACAATCGTGTTGACGCAAGACATGCATGCCATATCTTCATATAAGGATGACCCATTCCAGTTCGCTGAAATTCTTGCTAGACATATACGCCTATTTAACAGTCGTGGAGAAGGCAAATGAGCAGATGGGGAAGTCCGGAAGATACTACGTAGGGCTTGTTACCCGCAGTCGGCGGATGATTGGCAGGCGCCAGCGATTGGCGCGGGACGAATGTTGTGCGCCAAGGATGCACGCCATTGCATGCGTGCACATATGTACGCGCTCTCATCGTGTAGACTGTGTAACCAACCATTACCGGATTAGATACTACTTACACAGTGCAATGATAAGCATATTTAATTTTAGAAGACAGAATTCATATTTCTACTCCCAACAGTAAGAGACCATAAAATTCTCACAGTTCATCATCATCATCATCAGTAATTTCCTCATTATCATCAAACTTTGTCGTCTTGTTCTCCTTCTCTGCAGCTTGCTTCTTTGTGAAAGGCAGTTCTCTTGGTGGCGGAGGTGCCGCAATCTCGATCTTCTTGTCTTGCTTTCCTATCTGAGCCGCGCCATTGTGATCACCTACATCAGACGTGGTACCATTATTCCTAGGCCGAGGCCGAGATTTGATAGGGTTTAGTTGGATCTCGTCAACGTCGTCCTCATCTTCGGCTGTTGTTTCCTCATCTGTCCTGTCTGGCGTCGTTGATGCGCCTCCACCGGATTCCTCCAAAGGCCCATTATCGACGTCCATCTTATCAAATCCAACTTCGTCATCTTCAGGCTCCTCAACGACGGGAGCTTTCCGCTTTCGAGATTCTGTTGATGCTGAATTTGATGAAGACCTCGATGTTTTTGCAGGTGGAGCTTTCGCCACTATTCTCCACATATCAGCAGAGGAGCAGACATAGAAATACTAGGAAGGATTAACCTTGATCTGGGTTGACATTTGTGGCATTCAGTAACCGTTGTTGTTCCCTGATCTTCGCCTTTTTCGTATTCAGAAGCTCACTAAATTTCTCCACAAGCGCGTTTTCATGTTCCTCTTTGGCCTTTATGAGGTCCTCCAGCTGCTCATTGAGCTTGTCGATAGTTTCCTTCTGAGATCGGTATTTGGAGGCTAATGACTCAAGTTCGTCTTCGGCGGCTGCAGCGGAGAGACTAGCAATTCCCGCCCATTGAAATAATTCGATTTCAGCGTCGTCATTGCGCTCTACTGATATTGTTCCGAGTCTTTGCTGCGGAATTATTAGTAAATAAACTCCTGTAGGCAGATAAATTATCTTTGATAGGACGCGTTCATACCATGATCCCTCCTATATCTTTTCGAATAGTGACTGTCAAGGTTTTGTCTTCATTAACAGATGCAACTGTCTCCAAGCCCTTTATGACCTGAAGATCACCCCCTTCTGGTCTCTTCCGCAATAAAACTGCCGATAGGATGGCTGTCCATTCATTCTCATCACCATTATAATTTTTAGCACGAAGCTCCCCTAGGCGGCTTTGCTTGACTATAAGAACACTATCAGCATCAAAATATCTGGATCTAGCGTAGATTTAATATACATGTTACAACAAGCAGCAACCGTTTAAACAGAAGAGCAAGTGGCGAGATTCAAAAAACCCGATCAACAGAGTGAAAGACTAAAACTTGCTTACTTGAGCTTGTGTAAGGTTGGGTTCCTTCAGTGGCTATTAACTGGAGATCAAGGGCGGACGAGCCGTTATGCGCGATATATAGCAATACATATGATCCATTGTCAGCATCAGAGCGAGGTATCCTTAGGACACGAGGACAATTGTCTAGAGAAGCCATTATCGCGCCTAAGAAATCGAATATTCCGTTGGTACGCTGAAAATTGAAGATTTCCTATAGATTGGGGGACGCGTCGAAACCACTTTGCGCCTCGCTTCACTTCGCTTCGCGTAACATGCTATGGCCGCTGATCACCCAACCACCTCGAACATCCACCCAACCTCGCGACAAAGCTAGCGACCAAACCAACGACCACAACTATTGCCCAACAATTCCAACTCGAACAAGTGTTCCTCCACTCTAAAGCGATTACTCATATCATATTTTGTGCAACCATACGAGCACATCCATCTCCGACCAGCCGCTCTCGAGGCCGGGGAGCCGCCTATGGAATACTGACCGCCCATTGACGGAAGTAGCAGCAACGAACTTTGAACGGACTTCTTCAACTCTGTTTTGACGAAATGCAATGATTTGAACTGCTTTAGCACGGTTCGCACTTTTTCTGTCACGGCCGGTAACGACTTTTTTTGAACCATTCATCGCACGTACGAGCAAAGGCATACGTTCACAATAGACTCACTTTAACGACTTACGATTCTCAAACGATCAAAAAGCTACATTAATTCTTCGGATGATACATTTGCAAGTCAGGTTCAGTAGTAAACTACCGCCTAGACTTTCGGCAGCAAATCACCGGCTAGATACTCAGTAAGCCACTGCCTAGACATTCAGCAGCAAGCCATCAACTAAACATTCATCAGCAATGCAGATCCAGGCTCTGGTACTGAAGATGCGTCAGCCAGAGGAAGAGATTGAGTGTTGGGACGATGATAATGATCTTCAAGTGGACGAGATCAATTTCCGTGGGACGACTCTTGCGGTCAACTCCTCGAATACTGCTAGTCAGTCAGCTCAGCATAGGGATTCCATTTCTTCCCACCTTTCTCTTAGATCGGAACTAGAGTCAAGCATCGGAGGGGACGAAGAGCGCCAGCTTCTCCTTCCAGAGGGCGATGAAGAGTCGACCATTGACGCGATTACGGCGGCCATTCGTGCTGGAATTCCTATTCCCACAAATGTGCCGTCTTCTGCCCTCGTTGGAGGGAGTATTAAACGGCTTGGCGGCAAAAGATCCAAGAAGGTGATCGGGGATGACTGGAGTGAGGACTTGGACCTGGGCGGCCTTGATATTGGTGGATTGAAGATTAAGAAGTTGGAGGAGGGAGAATTCCCAACAGACATCCCGCAATCTAGCCTTGAGCTGGAGCAGCGTGGATCTGAGAGGACACAGAGTGGTCCAACCTTTGCTTCTCGCATGGAGTCTAGAAGGCTTGAGCTTCAGAACTCCACTTTGGACAAATTTCGAGACGAAGATGGCGATAACGGAGACGATCTCTTCAAGGATCCCCTCGATGTGCCGACAATCAAGGTTGCAAAGCACCAATCACCACCAAAGGCAGCGAAAGGCAGCATGGTAGCACCACCTTCCAGACGCGAGGCCTTGGACGATTTCGAAAGGGATTTTGTTTTTCCCACCGACAGCGAGCCACTGAAACTCCCCCCCCGGAAGGACCTGCCAAAAACGCCAGGCCAAATATCACGTGACGAGTTTGATGACTGGGCTGAAGGCAGTCTCGGGACGAGATATGGCGGCACGAGAAGGGATGGCCCCTCTAATAGAAGCTCGTCTATATCCGCCCTGAGCCCGAGTATTACGAGCTCTTTGACTATGGGAAGCGAAGATGAGGATCTGGAGGGTCTTGTGTTGCCCGAAGGGCCACTTGACCTCCAGAATGTTTTAAAACGAAGACAGCAGACTGGCCCTCCTATCGCCACCGATATTTCTCGGGAGCCAGAAGAAGAGAAGCCTGCAGCAACAAAGGACGACTTCTTTGCCGGTATTGAAATCGGCGACGGTGATGTCTTTGACTCCGGCAAACTCACTCTCAATCGTAATATCAAGCACAAGGCCACTCGGCCGGCCAGTCCTGCACGACGAACTGCGGTGACCTTGACGTTTAAAAACAAGACACAGCCAACTGCAACCAGGATCCCAAGACCACATGAACGTACGCCGTCTACATTGGAACCTGTATCTGAAGGCGATGGTTCTATCCCACCTCGCAGATCACAATCACGGCCTCACCGCCACTCACCTAGCCGTCATTCACCACATTCCTCTACGTCTAGTATACCCACTGGTATACCCAAACCAAAAACACCCCCTACACTACCAATGAAGACGCCCAATACACCCCATCGCCCGAAGACGCTCGGCACAAGGCCTTCAATGAAGGCGCTTCGTCCGGAGCCTACAACAACAAGCGCTCAATTACTAAAAATGAAACGTTCTATGCCGGCTATGCGGTCCGGCAAAGACTCCCCATCAAAACCTGTCTCTTACCACCGTCCCCCTTCCCGCACAGACTGCAATAGCAGTTCATCTAAGCCGACCCTTTATCACCGACCATCATCCAGAGCCGATTCCCAGAATAGCCAGGCTAAAGTCACGTGCTACAGGCGTCCCTCATCACGTACAGACGGACAGATTAACATTCCGCTACGACCTAAAACACCTATCGATAGATATGGTGCAGAGTCTACTTACGCACAGACGAGAAAGAATACTGTTCCATTTCTTTCTGCAGGCCCTTCCCATCACGCTCAGTCTCATCACATATCCGTGAAGACTTCCCGTCATTTTCGCCGCCATGGCTCTGATGCATCCAGCACGAGTGACGCAGCGCTACATGCCCGGCAACAGAACTCACGCCCGGCGTCTCGTTCGGCAAGCCGTACGCTCCTTCGGTCCCCGTCCCCGAGGCGGAAAGGGGTAGCCATCACTAATACCATCGATATGCTCACCAAGGACGCAGCTTCCAAGCGTACATTAACGAGACCCAAGAAACCGCGGAATTTTGGCGACGGGTCTGAGTTAGAGATCTTCGACGACCTCCCCACTAGTGAACGTGTGGAGTCCAAGTTTGTTAAGCAGCCTGTCGGCCGTGGTGCACCACGAGCCTTAAAAAGTAGACTAGGGCATATGGAGAGATCGGAAACGCCAACTGCATCTGGTTCACGCCAACCACCAGTACACACGCAGCCTTCACCTATGAAGTATGGCTTCACGCCCCGGTTTGCAAGGGATACGCACGCTTCGCGTATCGCCCGCGAGCAACGTACAGGCGTAACTACAATGTCTTCTGCGCCGGGCACAAATTGGAAGTCACAATTTACAGCAAGGGGCACAGGGAGTCCCCCAGTTCGTCGTAAGAAGCAGATGCAGGAAAAGCCGCACCTAATTAAACCTCTTGGGGACGCGCACAACAACCCTAAGTGTAAGTTTACTTACTATTCTCATATTATTGAGTAAGCTAACGATAAAATGGAATTTAGTTGTCAAGGGGATGTCATATAATCCTCAAACTTTCAGCTGGGAAGGCAATGAGAATGTTGTCACACCCTTCGAAGAGTCTCGCCCGGGGACCAGCTCTCCCCGTGGTGGCGACCTAGGCAAGGCTGAGACTCCACGTCCAGCTTTGATCGTGAATGTGAATGCTACACCAGCTGTCCAAATAGTCGGCAGCATGGTCTTTGACCCGCAACGTATGTGCTGGCTTAAACTGAAAGAAGGCGAGGGCAGGGATGAGGAAGATCCATTTGCCGATGTCCCTGATCTGGATGATGGTCCGAAAAGCGACCCGAATGCTGGGTCGAGCCCATACGGGTCCGTAGTGGGTGGCACAGGAGACTGGTGCGTGGGCGAAGAATTTGACGTTGGGCCGGAGTTCATTAAAAGGCAGCGGGATGAAGAGGCAAGATGGAAGAGAAAGGTTGGGGCATGGATGGTACGAGGACAGGACACGGACGAGAGCTGGAGATGGGCTCTCAGAGAGTTGGCTGGTTGTGAAGCCATGAGGTGAGCTTAATAGGCTCCCCGCTCCCTTGAGCTCTTTCTGTCCTGTACGTTATTCTTATCCTGTACATCATTCTTATCCTGTATGTCATTCTAATGCAATACGAGTTGCTTGTACCAGCGACCTAATTGTCTTACATTGAGCATTCCTGAATTGTCGGCCCATAAATTGGGGGCTCAAAGAAACGATTAAGGTCAACAATCACCCGCCCAGAATGTAAAAGATCGCCGTGCACGGAACGAGTCGAAAATTCAACAGCCATCTAGGAAAATACGTACAGACGAGGAAGAACTACGCGCCATAAGAAAATATGCATTCAACAAGCGTAGAGAGGAAGAGAACTAGGCATGTAAAATTGGCATTTCTGTTAGTCTACTTTTCGTTGAACGCTTTTGCTGTCCTTCCTGACTCATGAGCGCGGTGCTGAGGTTCCCATGGATCACGGACATGGAGTTAGTGGCGCCTGGTAGGGGCGCACGCATACTTTCGAAGCGCTTGGGGCGCTCTGGGCATGATGGCGCGCAGGGCCAGCAGTAAATGCTGCTTTTGTCATTTATTAAGATTAAAATAGAGCAACACTCTTTCTATAAGGAAACACTTGATGAATGCAATTCTCGACTTTAGTCTGGGTATAAAGGCCCCCGATGACTGTATTGCCCACGAAAGGATATGCGCACAGGAGTCCTCCCGTGAGTGTGTCGGTCTCGCTATCTATTCGCTAGTGCAACACAAAGAATAGACCCACTGCCTTGGCAAGACTATCTAGCAAGAAAAGTTACAAGAAACAATCGCACTCCTATGGCGTCAGGAGCATCTTAAGACCCGCGACGGCGAGTAAGCGATCAGCTGACTTCTGTTGCGTACCACGTGCGTAGGAGATACAGCCTAGCTTATGGACATTGATATGCGTATAGAAGAAGGTCTTCGAGACGCATGCACTAGGAAGTGCTGCTCGACATATGGTCCGAGTCGGTATATGGCCATAGGTAACTCCTGTGAGACATCTAGTTCGTGCTCACTCTGCCGCGCACACGGGGCAAGTCTTCAACTCTTTCCTACCACTGCAGCTTATTTTTTCAGGTTCTCATCATCAGTTTAGGGTATTCAACGAGATCTCTATTAATCTATTTTCAGATCCCCTCGGAGGTCGTGCATTAAGCAGGAACTGGCAGTGAGAAAACATGCGTTTACCTCTACATGCAATTTAATTCCACTCATGGGATCCTGTTGTGGCGTGTTGGATGCAGATGTCCTTTCTGCATGCATAGGGCACTTCGTGCCAGGTGTTTTGGTATTTGACAGGAAATTGCTCCTTCCTCCCAAGCAGTCCAATATTTGTTATCCCTTCCTTTTTCCTTGCTAAGACGGCGAAGGACATGCCGCGACGACACCATTTTTCTCTTCCGCATTCAAGACCTCGATTATATGTCGATGGGATGTCGGAAGCCAGTGTCGAAGGAGTCGGAACGCAGCTGGCTGTGAATGCAATGAATCATGAGCTGGGAAGCGTTGAGCAGACATCTGACACCTCCGAGCAGATTATGTAGTCTAGTCATAGAACTCGCACGGCCTCTAGATGGTTAGAGGAAAGCTAGAACACCAGAAGACTGGACGTTGAAATTGAAGTTCTGCGCGCCCTATCGTACTCACGCGTCCACCACATGCATGCAGCCGCAGCCGTATTCAGAATAGAACGCATCTCTTTTGAGGGGAAGATCATAGCGACAGCTCATTAATGGAACAATAAATTGTGGATTCTTTTTATGTAAGCATCATTTGTTACGTTAATTCCTTATTGTTTTACCCCTTTTTTCTAAAATCCCGCCCGCCTTAAACCAACCCAACCCAGCCCAGGCCCGAATTTCACCCAGCTAATAGTAGTCCCAAACCGACTCGGTGCGATCGTTAAGCCAAATTAAAAAAAAAGGAAAGGATTTTTGAATTATGGACAAGAAACTTTTCTGCCTTGTACTAGTTGAATGAACAAGGGGGATTGTGCATCGTAATACTCGTCCTGAACGCGAGAGCATGACGAAAGACTGAAGAACAAGGAGCAATTTCAGAGTGCCGCCGCCATTCCTAATCCGCCCACCCCATAACCGTTCCGACCGCCGTTTGAGACCAATGAAAAACAGCAAGGAGACAACAAAGGAGAACATACACAGCTGATCATGCTGACCCGAACTGTAGTCTGTCGCTAGGGTATTACTTGCAAGGGAAATTAGGTTGGTTTCGCACGCCCTGGGTTACCATACATACAGCCGGTAACAGAGGCGGGACTGCATTTGAAGGAGCGACTTTATTTTGATGGATGTGAGGGGAGAAGGGGATCCATGACGTAAGGGGATTTTAGCCTTCGTAAGCCAATTGCCAAGGTGGTGATACCGAAAGCCAGGCAGATATCCCTCTAGCTCCGGCTATAAATCCAGGGGAGGGAAGAGAGTTGCAAATATAGGCGACATGTGTAAGGGACGGTGATCAAACCTGGGACAGCTGCAAATCTCAAGGCAATGTCTGGACATGGCAGCTATGCTAGTCCGCACCTGTGACAGCGTACATGCGCGGATCAATATGGAAGCCACCGCCATGGTGGATTGCCGTCAATCCTCCAACATTGATCATACCATTCACCTGGAAGGGAAATGCAGCGGCAACTGCTGCCTGCTGTGCCTCTGCTGTGGTACTCGGAGAAATAATCGTAGGCTGAGCCGATGCTGTCGACGTCAAGGAATTAGAGAGCGGATGAGTAGTATTGACAGAGCCGGCGCTTAGCGGGGACATGGCTTGACGGTGGGATTGCACCGGCGACATTCCCGTAGTGGCCATTATGTTTGCCGCGTGGGCGGCCGAGTACGCAGCGATAGCAGAGGATGCCGCTGTCGACACCGACGGGCTGGAGACAGGTGGGGCACTCTGGCTCTGCTGATTAGGCCGTGAGGCAGCAGTCTGCGACATGTCGTAACCCATCGGATTGCGTCGCGTCACACAGGTCGGGCAGTTGCGCACAAATCGCGCTATGAGCTCCTTGGGAACCCTGGAGTCACAGACGCACATGTGTCAGAGTTTGCTATCCAGAAACAGGCAAGCGAATATGCATGCAAGAGAAGCGAAAAAGCAAGTGAGACAAAGCAAGGACAGACAGGACACGGAAACGAGAGCGAGGGGCACTGCGATCGAGGAAAACGTTTCGCGGTGTTGTGCTGTTGTGCTCCGCTGCTGTGCTACGCTCACTGCATGTTTGTTGGGCTGGCTTGACTGGTTGGGTCTTCTTACCACGAGTAGTATCTCCTAACTTGAGCAGATGTCTTATCTCGCCCGCCGTGCTGACACGCTCCATGGGCACTTGTGAGAACCTGGTAAAGGTTCTCGCGGACCGCCACCGGTTTTCCTTCGTGGCAGACAACGGTCATCTATGGTCCCACCAATATGTTAGACAATCGAATGATCCACCTCCATTACCCAAGCACGAAATCGGGAGAAAAAAGGGATATTTTGACAGATGAACGAACGTTCTCAGAATTGGCCCCCAGACGAAACATTTTTTTAGCCCAGAACCTGCGCAGTCGGATTCATTAGCTAATTCTTTGCAAGGGTGGACTGTCTGGTTGTGTTGCATCTCCATTGCTGCGAGAAGTAGGATAAGTAGACTGTCAAAAAGTTTGCCCAAGACCTACGAAGAGACCAAGAAATGGTTGAGAGGAGCAACGATTGAAAAAAAAAAATAATATAACCTACCGAAATTGTGCCGATTCAATGGTAGTACATTTTGGGTCTTTCAAAACAGAAAGAATATTGTCATATCGTTTCTGAGGAATAAGTGCCTTGTCGCGTTTCTTAGGTGACAGTGATAAAATATATCTAGACGAATTTCAACAATTAGTAATGTATTGTGGAACAGATTGCTTTTGTGTCTCTGCAAAGATATGCACGGGACAAAAAAGTATACGTACTCGTTCAAAAGATTATCGAACTGCTGAGGCGACGGGAAGCCTTCAATGTATTCCTGCATCATCGAGGACTCTTCCATCATGTTGCTGACGACCAATTGAGCTTGTTGCTGCTGTTCTCTGGTCAATTGACTCGCGAGGCCATTCGTGAGAGCCTGCGAGTTCGACAAGACGGTGTGGCCGTTGGTGAGCAGACCGGATTGCATTGGTGCCTGAGTATAAGCTTGGTAAATCTGTTGCTGGACGCTTAATGGAAGCTGTTCCTGGGCGCTGACGTTATGCATGGGATTAGAGAGCGTCGTTGGTATAAGATTGACTGGTTGTGCCGATCCTAGCGTGCTCATTGAGAGTCCGGAGAGATCGTGATTGTCGTCAATCCTTGCACCTTTAAAATCATGCCGCAGGCCACGAAGAGGGTCTGAGTCAAGAGCAGAGCGCTTCATTTCGGCGGTTTTTTAGGAATTGGTGGTGCTGTAGAGCTAACGTTTGGAAAAAGCGAGTGTCGGCGACCTTGAAAGTCAAGATCAGAAGAGGGGATTTAGGAATTGGTTGAGGTGAATGGGGCCGAGTTCGTTCCTAAGTTTTGAAGAAAGCGTAACGTCACGCCTGTGATCGAGATCTCTCGCAATGGGGTTGAGAAATAAACAGGTGCAAATTGGCCTGTGACGCTTGGTGATCCCTGTGGAAAGTCAAACCAGTAAGATGTGACCTAAAGTCCTTAGCAGGTAAACGCGTTGAGGAAAGAAAGCGGAATAGCGAATAGCGAATGTGGCAACTGGAAGAGGACCGTCTAATGTGTGTGGGTACAAGGACGTATGCACGCCGAGGGTTGAATTGAATGGTGGAGACCGTGCAAGTGGGTAAAACGGAGTAAGATCCGTGAGGTTGAGGTGAGGTAAGAATTTTCGAAGGCGTGCGAGCGAGGGAAAGAGCTCTGGGGTGTGAAGGCAATGTACGCAGTAGTATGTCTGTGTTCGGCCCAGCTCTTGTCAAGCCACTCGGTATGCATCGATATTCTCGAGGCCGCTACGTGCCTTCGGCCTACCGTTCGGTACTAAGCGTATCAACGCATCAACGAGTGGTATGGCCCAGGAGTGGAGAAAGAAGATGGTGGGTGTTACATGGGCCTCCACTAGAGCAGCCATGAGTAGCCGTGGCAGCCCAGCAGCCCGAGCAGCTCAGTACGGCGTAGACCGCAGAAGAGCGAAGAATAGTGCAGTAAAGCAGCTATGTTGGGCGTGCACCTAACGACAAATGGGAGAGAATGGTGCAAGAGGTGCCGCAATCATCTTAGCTGGGTGCACGGATCAAATAAGAGCCTGGCCAGTGCCTCCAGTAGAGCGGGCAGCGGGACGACGCCAATCGCAAGGCCTTGGACAGAGAGGACCGTGCCAGGGTTCATGCTGGGCTAGGGATGATGGAGGGGTGTGGTGCCGCTGGCTAGTGTGCACGACCGTTGGAAGAGCCGCGACAAGAAACGAGGGGAGGACGGCACAATACATATGCAAATCTACAGTCTTAGAACTCCAGCACATCTACACAGACACGCAACCAAAGACACAAACGCGAGAGCAGATCAACACCAACCGGGCATCTCCGTTTCGAGTGCAGAATGCCAACCGTCACCTTGTCTTCTCGGTGAACCGCCCCTCCCTTCTCCTTGGTCCTTGCGTGCCGGCATATCCCCGGCATTTTGAGTACTGTAGGCGCACACACTTCCGTCTCTAGGTCTGGTCATTTCATGCGACAGTCAAAGTGGTGCAAGTGGGTGGTGAATCTACTCAACGCTAGTCTTGGATCCCGTTTATTATCGCCTCCCACCCGAGCTTCACTTAGACGAGTAATTTCAGGCATTGTTCGCAGAGTGGATGATGCTCAGTTACAGTGATTGATCCCGCTACCACATTGATCTAGCTCATTGCCACGTGCGAGTTATCGTCCTGCGTTTGGATCTGAATCGAACTATAAGGTTTTCATGGAGCTTTCAAGGTCAGAGTTTAACTACAAAGGCCACAGGTCGCAAAAGGGCGTCCGCCTCGCAAACGGGAAGGAGAAATGATCTACGCTATTGCTCGACCCCAATCTGATATTGCAGGAATCCCTTGTTCGATCGCTGCTTCAAGGCCGCAAGGATAGCCATTCGAACACCACCTTCGCTTACAGTGCTAGAGACGCCACCAGTTTGCCCACCTCTGAACTGCACATTTCCTCAACACATGCATTAGAGAGCTGAAAGAGCTCACAATCCTTGCCAAACAGGCTCAAGGATCCCCACAGAATATGCAATCGCTAATGTACAGATTTCCCCTTCCCTGCTGCCTTAGGGTTATATTACTACAGTCTACAGAGTGGTGTTGCACTGGACCATCTCCGGTAAAGGTTTCAGAGGAGATTCTTCGGAAATAAGTTCTTCGCTTTATCTCCTCGGCCCTTCTCCTCAATCGACAAAACGATCCCGCAGACGACCCCTACACCGGTAGAGAGAACCTCTTCCCTTTCAAAACTCTGCCATGGTAATAAGATTAGTAAGATGAAAGAATCTGAATAATCCAAGTATCCGCTCTCGGGTCACACAAAGGCAACTCACTTTGTGTAATAGATCCAGAAAAAGTCGGAATAAAGAACTGTCTGTATAATCCCAGCAAATACCGCTATCGGATCCCGATGCCCGTCGTAAAAATACCTCCAGATCCAATTGGGGATGTACCAGGCCCGGTACATTCCCAGGGCAAAGAGATAGTGGGTCGTGATCGTCTCGGCTTCCCCAGTCCTTTGAAGCAGAAAGAGCTGTGGTAGGATTGCGACGGACTCTAGCCAAATAGAGAATGTCCATAATATCTGATATCGCCCGTCAGAATTGTAGTACGTACGGGCTAGGGTGATGGATATTACCTCGCTGAATGTGAACTTGTACGGAAGGATTATTGCTAGCAAAAAACTACCTCCTAAAAGATACTGGACCTTAAAGGTATCGGTGTTGGGGTCATGGGTAGGCTTGTATTCATTAAGCATAAGATAGACGGTATAACCTGAGGATGCTATGAAGATAATCTTGAAGGTCGTATTGTAGAAGGAGTCGGTAAAGGTCCAGAAGAGATCTACCAAACATCACATGTCAACAACAGAAAGTGTTGGGAATCACGCGCATTCCCTCACCAAGATACCGCGTAATGTATACGATCAGATAGAGGGCTTGCGTTTTGAATGATATGCCGGAGCAGCTCTACACTTGCAGTCAGCGCATGCAGACATCCAGTTGAGACACCACCAGGATATTCGTACGTTTGACGATTTCATCTTCTGAAGAAGGATGAATATCGACACCAGGTGGGACAAGTCCCCTATTATATGCGCAAGAGCCCATATGTCAGTCAAAGCGACCATGAAGGCTGCTGATGGGATTTGTCTTACCGAGTAACCTGAAGATATTAAACATGGCCCGTTTTGGAGGACGTAGCTCTCCCCAGCTGACTCCTTCACCAAGCAAAGTAATGTGAGGAGGGGCAAGTTCGAAAGGGTTGGGTGGAGACGCGAAAATCGTGGTTCTTGAAATCTTTTATGATGCTCAACGTTGTTGACACGAAGCCAGATGAAATTCAAACCACCAAAGGGGCTTCCCAGATACATTTTTAGGCGCGTTTTGCGGTAAGCGAGAGAGCCGCGTCAGCTACCGAGTACCGCCTCCTCAACGAAAAAATACTCCGGATAGCCACGTGTAATTAAATAAGCAAAGATTCTTCATTCGGGACGGATTGACGGATCAAGTTTCGGATTGAATTAAAAGTTGTAAGTCGGCAAGGCCGCTTCAAACGGAAGATATCCTTCGTAATGCGATCTATACATCGTAGTGCGCGGTATTGTAGAACAAGTACATAGTACACCCCAAAAACAGCACACCACTTCACCATGCCAATTTCCCAGTTTTGCTCGACGCTGCCACGCTGCCAAAAATTGGAATGGAAGATAGACGTAATCCCGAAAGCCTATCTTCAGGCTGGATATGCGATAAGGCTCAACCTTGTCGATCCTCAGAGGTACGGGGCGCTGAATCTGTGACGCTTCCAAGCGCACGCCCCGCGTACAGTACAAGCGATTGGGCAATTTTTTGCTGAGTACGACAGCATCGAATTCACCTATCTAGCCGGCAATTCCACATTTTCCTTTGGTTACTGGAGTGAATTGTTTACCGTGCCAACCATTGCTTGTACCTTTTCTCTGGCTATAAAACTCGCAGAGATACAGCTCGGTCGCATTGTTCCGTTGTGTTATTGACTGCTTTGGTCCGCGTTTCCAGCACAGCCCTATCGGAGCTAGCAGGGGTTCTGCCAAGGTAGCGGGCGTTCTGGAAGACATTTGGAACGACGAAGTTTCTCTAAGCGAGGCTAAGTTCAGACTCATCCCACCTTACGACGCGTGTTGTTGTTTCAACCCTTGAGAGCACTAGCTTTCTTGCCTTTCTCTACGGATAAAAGCAAAACACCAAACCCAGGCCTATAAGGCTGGTCAACACCCGCTCTTGAACTCTCTTTCCTAGCCATTGCACCGCACATCCAGTCTGAAGACGTTTGAACAAGAAGCTTGAGTTATCGAGCCAACGACCGGTGAGATCCATTCGGACCTTTTTTCACGACCTACGTTTCTTGGAGTCTAACTATCGTAGACCGCCCGTATGTCTGGGTTAGAGGGTATTCACGCCCCCCCTACACCATCCCGGAAACAGAGCCAACACTCGTCAATTGCGAAGACGGCCATAATGAGCAATGCCACCTCCACTACCAGCGCCTCACACTTGCTTGAGCGACATTCTAACCATGAGCTCCTCGAGCCGCCCCGAAAATCTGCCGCCGGCAAACTCACCGGATTGAGTGAAGCAGAAAAGGCGGAACATAAAGACAAACTGTCGCCTATGGCCGTTACGCAATTGCGAAGTTCCTTGGGTGCTGCTCTCAGTGATACTCCTGCCCCGACCGCTCCAAATAGTCCGAGAATGTACGTATCCCCTCCCAGATTCTTGTATGCGATTCCACGTTTGGTCTTAACCTCTCGTTGCTGAGCATGTCAATGCATTGAACCGTGCTGGACGGTTCAATGCTATCTCTTTTTAATCTTTTGCTTACCTTTTACTTCCAGTGAAGCTGGAACTAATTCGAGGTCTTCCTCACGTAGTCGCCCAACGACTCTTGATATTCCTGGTCTTACAAAGTCTCGTGTCTCTCCAGACGGACGAATCTCGCAGCGGGATGTAGGAGCCAAGTTGGTTATTGTCATGGTTGGATTACCAGCCAGAGGCAAGAGTTACGTCACAAAAAAGATCGCCAGATATCTCAACTGGGTCCAACACGACACAAGAATTTTCAATGTTGGAGAGCGACGACGCATTGCGGCCTCAAATGTAGACGACATGGTTCACCCAACGGACATCAATGTGCCTTGTGTTAATATCGAAGACACGGATGATGGACCCAATGACGTTAATTCTTTAGGACCACCAGCCCTTGATATTGGCGAGCCTGCTCAAGACCAACACACGCACGAGGCTCATGCCATGGCGCAAGACGCGTCTTTTTTCGATCCCCAAAATGTTATCGCAGCAAATATCCGTGAGCAGGTAGCCATGTCTACATTGGACGAACTTTTGGACTATGTGCTCCGCCAAGGTGGCTCTGTTGGTATCCTGGATGCGACGAATAGTACAATTGCGCGCCGCGAAGCTATCGTAAAGCGGATTCGAGATAGAGCCGGACCAGAGCTAGGCGTTTTATTCCTAGAGAGCCAATGTCTGGATAAGAACGTAAGTTTACAACCATTAACATAAATTGAACTTTCAAATACTGACCCACTAGATAGCTTCTTGAATCCAATATGCGTCTAAAGCTTTCAGGACCAGACTACAAAGGACAGGATCCGGTGACCGCACTTGCAGATTTTAAAGCTCGTGTAGCAATATACGAAAAGAATTATGTCCCTCTAGGAGAATATGAAGAGCGTAATAACGTGCAGTTTATACAAGTGAGCGACTAAGATTCTATTTCGGAGCACAAGCTGACCACCTTAGATGATCGACGTTGGGAGAAAGGTTGTTTCACACCAGATCAAGGGTTTCCTGGCGGCTCAGACCGTCTACTATCTCCTTAATTTCAACCTCGCCGCCAGACAAATTTGGATTACTAGACACGGTGAATCCATCGATAACGTCAAGGGGAAGATTGGTGGAGACTCTGGGTTAAGCGCTAGGGGCAAGAACTTCGCCAAGACGTTGACACAATTTATTGATCACCAACGCCACGCTTTCCATGAGAGACAGATTGAGAAACAGGCCACCACTCACTTCCCTCCTTTGCCAGGAGATACCACACCACCAAATCCCGAATATAGAACAACGGTAGACGGGGAACAAGCTGAGCTGGAGGAGAAAAGCTTCTGCGTATGGACTTCAATGCTCAAGCGTAGTATCGAGACAGCACACTTCTTCAACGAAGACGACTATGACGTTAAACAATGGCGCATGCTCAACGAGCTCTATGCAGGTGAACTAGAAGGTTTGACGTACGAGCAAATCCAAAAGGACCATGCCGCTGAATATAAGACTCGTCGGAGAGATAAGATGCAGTATCGCTATCCAGGACCGGGCGGTGAAGGTTACCACGACGTTATCAATCGCTTACGGCAAGTCATTTTGGAAGTCGAGAGAATGACGGATCATGTTCTACTCATTGGGCATCGCTCGGTAGCTCGTGTTCTTCTGGCCTACTTTATGGGCTTACGGCGAGAAGATGTAGCGGATTTAGATGTGCCTCTTGGTACGCTTTACTGCCTAGAACCAGTATGACTCCTATCCTCGGTATTATGCCTCCATCACTGATTAATTACCTATAGAAACCATATGGTGTTGAGTTTAAGGCGTACCGCTACAATGAGAACACCGATTGGTTCGACCTTGATCCAGACTACAAACTCCAGCGGACCCCCTCTGACGAATAAACGCTAATGCTTTGCTCTCGATTTGAGCACACAATTAAAACCACCCTACGACTCCACTCTCATAATGTCCAGTTTCTCCCCTTCCTCTGTCTCACTCAACCCGGCCTTTATCAAATTCCATCACGGCAGCTGTTGTATGTTTGTTGGGTAACGAGGCGCAGAACGGTGATCGGGACGGTCATGGCGTGGTACAATGCATGTTTTCTTCCTTGTCGCAATTCTCATTGTAAATGGCATTTCCCCAGACTAATGTCTCACGAACAACTACAACTCCTAGTACTTTTCCTGAAGTCTCTCAATACAGAAGAAGAGGCTCTCTATTGTAGAATAAACCACAAATCGGGTACAAATTCAATCCGCATACAAAGTAAAATTACCATTATGCAGGCGTCCACTATCTCCGGATCTGGCGATACAAACATCCTTGTACTTTTAGTCTTGGCATTGGTCTTTGGGCTCTTGGACCTGCAACCCAAGCTTGGAAGCCTTAGCAGCCTGACAAACCCACCAATTTCTACTGAATCTCTATTATCCTGTGACTGGCCACTGTAACCATCGTTTCCTCTCCAAGGCTTGAAACTTGAAAAGTCCCACCCTAAGGCTGAGTAAGGAGCTTGGCGGTAGCTTTTGTTTCGTTCGAGCTTACTGCAAGCTTACCATCGTGCCAATATCGCCTTAGTCCGTCCCGTCCCTATAGCTCGGCATGGACTAGTTCTCCTGTATCAATACCCATACTTGCTCAGATCTTCCCCAGAACTGCAGCCGTTAGGCGAAAACCCAGGTATTTTGCGTCACGTTGATATCGACGCGATAAACAAAGGCCCTTAGATACCTACCATCTAGTAACCATGTCAACGACTCCCAACCCCGAAAAAAGCTCAGGGAAGAGCTCCCCTCCCCACCACCGCCGCCACCGGCTCCGGCACTTCCTCCTCCCCGACGGTCGGAAAGTCCACATCGCCTCCTCCCCCGAAGAAGCAAAGGTCCTAGAACGGAAACTCACTCAGCAAGACCCTGACAGGCAGTTCAATCTCTATATCCACGGCTCGCCTGAGCACGTAGAAGCGCTACGGCAGGCTCACTCGCACCATGAAGGTAGGAGGGAGAGACTCAGGGAGCAGCAGCCGGAGGTCTATGATGAGTTTGAGAGTGTGCATTTGGAGCTGGATGCGTTGAGTACGGAACTGCATATGCTTACCGAGCATGGGGTGCAGTTGGATGCGAATTTTTCGAAATTTGGGTATAGTGCTTATTTGAGTAGGTGGTTTTCTTGATTTATAGAGTCGATTTAAAATATTTTATAAGAGACGAGTTTGAAGAATGGACTGTTTTTTCTTGTGTATTTGGTGGTTGGCCAGACCAACATATCAATTCCACCCTTGAATATCCCAAATTGGGAGCCTTGCTCTGGCTGGAGAATATGTCGTCTTTAAGGGGTAGTGGACTCTGACGAGCGTGCATTCACGCCAAAACAGCGAAGCCAAGACGTATAATCTTTCAAAATCCTCCTTCCAATATTTCTTAATATTCTATGAATGCCGTCTCTGCAACCCATTTTTCACGAGACTAGCAAAGCAAAGTCTTAATCCTCAGCTACAAATAGGGACGCATGACTCCCCCAATCACTCATCTGCGACATCCCTCCACGGCGACCACCACGACCACGACAGAAAAGACTGGGAAGCTGAGCGTCGCAACGGCACTGCAATCAAAGTATGGCAAAAACCCGTCGTTCGACAATACTTCCACAAAGGCCTCATATGGCGAGCGTCGGTTCTGGAGGAAGTGGCGTCTTTTGAGCTGTTCCTAGACCTTCTTTATGTTGGAATCATTGCCATTAATGGCGATAAGGCTGCAGAAGATCCGACAGGGTTAGGGTTGTTGAGGTTTTGTGTTACGTTTATTCCGGCTTGGAGATTGTGGACGGATATTTCGTTGATTACGAGTTGGTTTGATTCGAGTACGTGGAGAATTCAATTTCTATCTACTTTAAATAGGAGGTCTTGCTAACTTTCTCGGCAGATGATATAGTTCAGCGTGTCTGCATTCTGTTCAATATGGCTTGTCTCTTAGCCTATACAACGAACACAGTATCGTCATTTGATAACACGTACGCTCAGCTGATCTCTTTTTATGTAGGTGGTCCACGTCCCTCTCTTTACATGTTCAACTCTAACAATAATAGCTTGCCTCCCGTTTGTTCGGAGCATTCTACTATCTATGGATGGCATACCTCATACCAATGGTCCGCGCCATGATGATCAACAATGCACTCTGCGTCTTTATACCAGCCAGCCTATGGATTGCAAGTATCCATGTAGGCGAACCCAATAGATTGGCTTTGATTTGGATAGCCCTGGCTCTTGGTAGGCTTTTTCCAAACAGGAATCCGAGATGTCAAAGATATGAATCCTAACTCTATCCGTTGAGACACCTTTGGTAATAACATGGTCATCTTCTTCGTACGGTCGTTCCATAAGATGCCTCCGAAGCTCAAGGCGAAGATTGAGAAGTGGTTTGAGTTTTATCCTGGTATATTTCAATGTCTCCTTTACGACTCTATCCAGCGTTGAGAAGGAAATATAAGTGCTAATCGGTGAATAGCTGTCAACATTGAACATAAAAGTACATTCCCCGACAAGCGGTTATTGGGATGAACTAACGTCTATACAGCTGACAGAACGAATGCCTTCGTGACCCTTGTATTTGGCTACTCCGTAGTCGCGTTGCTATATCAAAACCAGGCCGCATTTGGTGTGAATGCGCAAGTTTTCTATATCGAAACCGTAAATGAAAACCGGCTGATTAAAATTTCAGCTTCTTGGGCAAAGCAGTCCTCGGTCTGGTTCAAGCATTCTGCTTCAATTGGATCTACTTTGAAATTGACAACTTCAATCTCTTCGTTCACGCAATCAGACGGCACGCCGCTAGTTGTGAGCCGTAACCCCCAATTCCCTGCTTTATGGATGAACCCCTGTTTACCTTCATCCTCCTAGCGTTCGTCTGGCTATCGGCACATCTCCCCTTCATTATGAGTTTCGTCCTCGCAGGCGGTGCTCTCTCCAAACTTGTAGTCGCCCACGACTGTCCAGACGCCGATCCTGAGACTCTGACCGAGTTATACCATCAAAAATCGGACGGCGAGATCGGTACCGGCCTTCGATGGTTTTACTGCGGCGGGTTAGGGATCGCATTAGCGTCCATGAGTGAGTCTATCCTTACCTATATTTCACAATCCCATATCCAACTACTAACCCCTCCTTCAAGGCCTAATATCCATCTCTCACGTCCACAAAGAAATTCTCGGCCAACGTTGGTCCAAGAAATCCCGCCTCGCCGCCCGTTTCGCTGTCTCCATCATATTACTCACCCTCCCTCTAGCACATCACCTCAATTCCCTCCAGCTCATCGCCACCACCACATTCCTCATCATTTTCGTGCTGCTGATTGAGATATGGGGCACGAGTTGCGTGCAGGATTCGTGGTTTTCAGCGAGGAAGAAGGACGGAGACAAGTGTAAGTATACGGCGCAGTGCAAGATGAGAAAGAAGGATTTGGAGGAGGCAGTAAGGAAAGGGGTGGGAATTAATATTGAGGAGTTCGGGGAGAAGGATAAGTTGGAGGGAGTGTATGAGCTTAGTTAGATTTGGCTAGGGTTTCCGGAATTTATGACCAGAGTGGTCTATATCTATAGAGGGATTCTTCTCTTGCTTCATGTTTTAAATCTAGGCCGGGTATAAACGGTTTAGGATTACTCAAACGTGTATACTCTGATCCAGCTCTGCAATTCTCTCCTCGGCCTCTCCTCCTTGCCACTGCCACACTAGTAGTTTCCAGTTCAACTCTTCTCGCCAGAACATCCCATACCTCAATCTATCCACTTCTTCCCAAGCAGGACTCCGTACATTCTCCCCCGTCTCCGGGACCTTTCTCAACGTCTCAGCACACAGGGCCCCCGTCCTCCGCATCTCCCTCCCAAACACCACTCTACTAAACCGTGAATGCAGAAGCGCCATGCTGCACATAATGCACGGCTCGTGGGTTACATAGAGATCTAAGCCGACGCAGAGGTAGCCGCCCGGTGCTAACTCGCCCCTGTCAAACCACTCCTTCTCCAGGGCCGTGAGTGGCGTGTCGAGAAACGAGTCTATCCCATCCTCTCTTCCAGCATCCAGGAATAAATAATTTGTTTTATTTTCAGCGGTCTTTGCACGCCGATTTCCTCCCCCATCCTGCCGTGACGCGGCACGGGACATATCCAGGCGTTTCCGAGCAACCATCCCAATCGCCCTCATAACCGCGTGACCTAGCGGATTCCCCATCTCCACCCCCCAACACCCCCGGAACCGTGCGTCCCCAGCAACAACAACAACAACACCCTCTTCCTCCTTACTAACGGGATCGACGACCACAACTCCCACAACATCCCCTATTCCCTCTCCTTTAGCCCGAGCACCGACTTCCAGCGAAAGAGCCATGAATTCTCCTGCCCTCTCACGGATTTTCTCTTGAGCCCGAGAGATTATCGAGGGATGTGGTCCCAGTGGATTGGTGTTCCTATACACAGTTGGCCAGTACTGCTCACTCCACCTCGCGGCTTGCTCTGCTGCTGTTGGTGGGAGTAGAGGGACTGTGACTACTTTTACCTCTGGGGTGACACCCAGATCTGAAGAGGAAGGGTGAGACGTCAGGAACATGATTAAATCGGGAAGGGACAGATGGGAGATAGGTGAAAGGAGAAGTGAGAGTGTTGAGGGTCTGGGTTTCGCATCATGGTCTGGTGATGGAAAAGTAGTGTCCGCGCCGTTCTGGAGTAAGGCGCCAGGCGAGGAGGGAACCTGCCGGCGGAGATGAGCGGGGAGAAATTCTGGCTTTGCAACCCTTCTGAGGTGTTGAAGATTGACCTTGTCCATTGCAGGGAAAAAAGTCCGGAGATCACTTGAAAGAACAAGTAAAAATAGCGAGTTAACATACGATTGAACAAGAACAGTTGAAAATGCAACCACAAGGCTGATATGTAAAAGAAAGGCGTACTTCAACAATGTGTTGGCGTACCTAGCTGGTATATCGACGATGTAAACATTAACTGAGAGCGGATTATCAGTTAGCTTCTAGCCCTCGTGTGTGCTCAATAGGCTCCTAACTAGTTGCTTCCGCAGCTTGAGCCTCGAGTTTTGTCCGTAGGTGGACGAGTCTTCCTCCTCGGAGAGGTTGTGGTAGCTCAGGCATGATTCATATAGAATCTGTTGTTCCGTCGTTGTCCAAGTCTCGCCAACCGAGAAGAAAACGGTTGTAAGTTGTTTAAATCCGTCAAAATCCCAAACCTGGAACCCAAGATTGTACGATGTGTCGATAAATCCCTTGAAAGCTGCGCAACGTGCTTATCTTTTTCGTATCGTGTCGCAGGTAAAGTTGGTGGTTTGTGCTAGATCAGAAAATAAATCGACTTGTGATGCTTATCCTGATTATAGTTTTACTCGGTCAGGAGATGGAATAAGAAAAGGGTTAATTACTAAAATACCACGAGTTCTGATCTTATTTACTGGGCTACCACAAAAAGTTTACCGAAGTACCACAATTTTTGCATGGCACGATATGACATATTTTTTAGTCTCCACATCCTTTGCTGCATTCCTTTGAAGGTAAAATAATCGCATTATATTGCCTAGAGCTCTAACCATGGTAAAATTTCAGGTAAGGAATTTCTCGCTTAGGGCTGGGTATTAGGCGTAAGAGTGCCTAGCCTAGTAAGCTCAATACCGAAAAGTCGCTAACTTTTAGCGACGAACACCTCAATCAGCGCGTAAAATGCTCCCTCAAACTGGGCACATTGCATCTGCTAATACATGATAAAATCATGCAGAAAAATATTGGAGGCCTTCCTTTAGGTACCGAAATTGTGCTGTGAAATTCTGTTGACGCTCATCGCTTGTTTCTTGGTCATAGGTCGATTGCGCGCGGTCATTAGAATCGTGGTAGATTAGTAAACTTTTTGTGGTAGCTCGGTAAATAACATCAGAAATCGTGGTATTTCAGTAATTAACCCATAAGAAAATCGTTCCAAATTTAGTGGATACACGTATTTTGGGATTCTACGGAAAGATTCTCCATTGGTTCCCACCAGCTCGTGTATCCCCGCGTAAGAATATCTCAAAATTCCTTATAAGCTCCCACAAAAACTCCAAATCTAAAGCCCCGCGTTGCGCAATCTGCCTGTAAACACCATGGAAGCCGCGCAATGTTCTTGCTACGTGTGGATTTAGGGTTGATGGCCTGCGCTCTGGTTGTAGGGTGGTAATTATATTGTTTTAGGGTTTCTACCATTCGGCGTGTTTGTACCGTATGCCCGCCGTACTTTATCGATAACGACCCACCCCTCATCCCCACCGTCACCGGGACTTCCGCAGTTTCACACACTGGCTTCTACATCTAATTGCCACTTAGCCACCTTGGAATTACTGTGCTCTTTTTGTTATATATTTTCTAAAAGAATTGAGTGATTCACCCGTCAGAATGCTAATCGTCGAAAACCACAAAGATGTTGAGACCAAGGAATCTGGAAGTCCCAGTGTTATGCGTATGTACAGATCAATTGAATATCTACAACTCTCCGCCCAGCTCCTCTACTGATGCTAGCAAAATCTAGGGATCTTCCTCTTCCACCCCCAAATCCACGGTCATCCTAACGCCCGCTTCCCTGGTGTCGTAGTATTCAGCGAGATATACCAAGGCAAGCCGCTGTCCCGCGAGCTGCCTTAAACCCCTCCCTACTAAGTGTTCTAGAAGACTAAAAGGAAGGGAAGCATAGTTACCGGCCCCGTAGAACGCTTCGCTCGCTCTATAGCCGGCCAAGGCTACATAGTTGCCGCCCCCTCCTCCTACCACGAATTTGTCGGCCCCGAGCCCCTAGCATACGACGTCCCCGGCACTGACGCTGGGAACGCTTATAAAATCCAGAAGAAACTGGAAGCGTATGATGAAGATGCCAGGTTATCCGTGGATGTCTTGCTTGGTTTGCTGACGTGTAATGGGAGGGTGGGAGCGACGGGGATGTGTTTGGGAGGACATTTAGCGTATAGAGCAGCGTTGGATGGGAGGGTGAAGAGTGCTGTTTGTTATTTTGCTACGGACATCCATTCGAAGAGTCTGGGGGAGGGGAAGAGGAGTGATAGTCTAGAGAGGGCAGGGGATATAAAAGGAGAATTGTTGATGATCTTTGGAAAATCAGATAACCACGTCCCACCGGAGGGAAGAGATCTGATTAGAAAGACACTGCACGAGAAAGGGGTGACGTTCAGTTTCTACGAGGTTGCGTGGGCACAGCGTGCGTCCATGTTTTATACCCTGCTTACGCAATTGCTGGGGGACCGTAATGCTGATGGTGATATAGATGCATTCATCCGAGATGAGTTGAGCAAAGGACGTTACGACCCAGAGATCGCCAAGATCTGCTTCGAGATGCTCCTCGAGCTCTTTGGAAGAACACTGAAGATTGACCTCGGCGAAAGAGTACCTGGAGAGCATAAAATAGAGGATATATGCTAGATAGTACATATAAATATAAGATCTCCTTATCTTCGCACAGCAGGCATGTCCCTTGTGTTTATATTGTGACTCTCCGCGCTTATCAAACTTCTCAAATCTTATCATCGTATAGCTGCAGAGTCCTCTCGCACATGCAGTAGTTCTTCATCCTTCGATGCCTCCAGAACATTCAAGTCCGGTCATACATATCCACCCATCTTCACTCCGCCCATTCACTATTCATACTTCCTCAACAACCTCTTCATGACTGAAACTGCACCTTCGCGATATCTACTCCCGAAAATCGCGTGATGGTTGAGCTGGTGGTACCTTCGCACGGCGTAAATCAGTTCAGCTGACTATCAAATCCCCTAGAGAAAGAGAGGAGAAAAATGAAACAAAAAACAAGAACGAACGCGACTATGCCAAACTCACAACTTATAAAGCTCAACCCGATCCTCATACTCCTGCACCGGCTCTGCTCTTGGAACCAAAGTATGATATTCCTTCCAAAACCCAGCCCCAAACCCTCCAAACAACCTCATAATCCCCAACTCATACTCGCTGTGTGCCCAACACGCACTCGGATCAAAAACCACCTCCTCGACCTCACCTTTCCCTATCCTCCCGACACCATGGTTTCCAGACCAGAGGTCGCCATGCACAACAACGGGTTTTATAGGACCTCCATCGTGTTGGGTTAGGTGCCCATCCCTCAGCAGGCACGGGACAACCTTCTCTGCGGTTTGGGTGATCAGATTCTCCAACTGTGCATCCTTTCCATGTAATTCCCGAATCCGCCTCCCAATCGCCAAAATCCTATTCTCCGCGAAAAACTCGGCCCAGGAAGTCTGATACTCGTTCTCCTGCGGCGTACTTCCACAACACGTTGTCACCGGGAACCCGAAAACCGGCTTGTCATATCCCCCCGGGATAGGGGCAGGTGCGGTGTGCAGCTGAGCGAGTTTTTGGGCGAGAGATTGGCGGGTTGATAGGGTTGGGGAGTTTTGTGTGGGGAGGCGTATGGGGGTGAGGTCGAGGAAGTCGGTTATAAGGAAGGAGGTTGCTGGGCGGTTGGCCAAGGTACCGTGGGCGTAGGACTTTGGGCAGAGTGTTGGGCAGGTGGTATGGATGGCGTTGAGGGAGGTGTGTTCACCTACCAAAGATGGTAGTTAGCTTAAGAGGGGTGTGGAATTGCGGTTAGATGGTCGTTGGAATTCTTGGTAATAGGTTTGCGGGTCAATTGTAGATAGATAAGGCATGTAGCTGATGTGTAGTGGCACTATTAAAAGATGAACGGACTAAATAAAGACGAGGAACTAATTGCCGCACCCCGAAACATAATCTCCGCCTCCTCACCCCTCCCAGTCTTCATAAAAAACACCTTCTCCTCTCCGCCTACAACAGTCGATATCTTAGCCGTCGACGAGAAGCCCGAGGATCCATGGGACGTGATTTTTGTCTTTTCCGGATCGAGAGAAAGAGCGGAGACGATAGTGGGATCAAGATCTATAGTCTTAGGCATGGTTCGGGACATGGAATGTGAAGGGGTTCTAAGGCTATTTGTGTATCAACGCGAACTGCTGGCGTGTGCGCGTGTTTGGGCCAGCAATTCGGACGTGGGTTAGATGAGGCTGTTGATTGTGACGTCAGGTTCCTTATCGATAAGGCTTGTAGCGAAAAATTTCTGGGAAAGAGCAATGGATTTTCGTTCTTGTTGCTTTTATGATGTGAGTATTCAAAGATTTCTCAGCGTAGGAGCTGGGATTATATTAGCATGACCGCAAGGGACATGGTGGCTATATGAACATAAGCGGATGCAATGACCATAGACTGTAGACCGTCAAAATAGGCGCAGTGCAATACCAATCTTTGAGGGTCATGTTCCATTCATATCAGCCTAGGACTATATCGGATCTGGCTTCCGCAGACGCCAGTAATAATAAAGTAGAAAGGGAAGGCGACAAAACGCCAGGAGAGCCTTTTTACATGAGATGTGCATGAGCTGGATATCGGCAATTTCACCGCCCTTCATGCAACAAAAGTTCCATGAGTGATGAAAAGCAAATACTTTGAATGAGATATATTAATGATAGAATGTATTCGAAGGAAGAGAATCCACACAGCTTCAGTGAAGAATCGTTTCCATCTGGAATAACGCTGTTTTACATCTCTCGCGGACATCGAGTTCAGGGTCTTGCCCCATGCTTTCTAGCTTGCTCAAAAACCCGAGTTTCCTCAGCTCTAGAGCTCTCTTTCTGCAGGAAATCTTGTCTGCTTCGTCGTCTACCCAGGTTAGGTTGATGACTGTCCATGCTACAGCCGCGCGGACGTTCTTGTTTGGATGATCAAACAGAGCAACTAGCAGTTTGAGAAGCTCGGTCTGCGCGACCAACAGCTGGCGATGTCGGGGATTTCCTGCTGCAATATGCACGATAATGAAGCATACTGCAGCGACAATTTGGCCCGGAGGGTGGATGAACCGTGTATCCGACACTGAAGATCCACGTTTGCCTCGGCCGTATGTGTTTACAACTCTCGGTCGAAGTTTGGACGCAAGGATCTCGAATACTCGGTTCTCGCCCAGGCCATTAAAAAGGACGTCAATCATTTCAGTAGACCCAGGCCCACAGATCAAGTTGCGGATAAAATCCAAGCCTTGCTCCTGCACAGCAATATCGTCACGTCTCGCCTTTCTCACCGGGTTCGTTTCTGCATCTCTCAAGACTGCAAGGCGTGCATTCACTGCTGGAGGTACTGCCTGGCCACTGAGGCGAGACTTCCGATAATTTCCCTGTAGTCGGTTGGCTCTTGGAACGCTACTGGCCATGCTGAGACCTCCTTCCATCTCATCGTCTCCCTCAAAGAGTTCTTGAGATTCTGGTTCAACTGGTGTACCGTATGCGTCTTCTAGATCCATGGGATTCTCCTCGTCATCCTCAGCCTGATCTACTCCGCTGAGAGCAGAGTCTTCGCTGTGTTCGCAAATAAGTTGGACCAGCCAGCCTTGTCCAAGCTCTTCAAGGCAAGAAATTTTCACTTTATTGTCTGCAGAGAAAACTAAATGCTTCAAAGCCCAGACTCCATTAAGCCTCAATCGGGGATTCGATGAGTGGGCATGCTCGCAGATGAGCTTTAGTACTCCAGCCTCTACTATGATCTGAAAATCAAGTAGTCAGTAATTTGTTACGTGGTGGAGGAAAGGGCTTTCTTACCTCTCGCATTGGACTAAACTCAAGCACCAGGTTGCAAATTGCAGCCGATGCAGCGATCTTTACCTCAATGTCTGAGCTCTTCATAAGTGCAAACAAAGGCATAGCAACTCCAGCATCGATTAGACTCGTTCTTAATATGCTTATTGAACGTGACAACGCTCTAACAGTACCGCACGCAGCAATAAGGACAGACGCTGGATTTCCTTCAATCGAATTTGCGAGACTAGTCGAAGCAGCCATGGCATTTGAATTCTGGATAGACGATGTCCGGGGCGGCTTGCTTAGAGATGACGAAGCTTGACCAAACGGCTTCATTGAAGCAACAATAAATGGCGTTGCACCGGTTTCTATTATCAACTTGCGGTACTCATCGTTGGAAGGCGCAAGTGCGGCTAAACCTTTCAAAGCTGCCTCCCTAAGTTTCAACTTCTCTAACAGAGGGCGCGAGAGCCCTGCTTGACCGAGCATTAAAGTTGAACCCTCCCGATGTTCCGTATTTGTATTTGCACCATCGGCTGTCCAAAGCGCCGGTTGGTTTGGTTGCTCAATAGAGTCAAACGAAGTCTTGAGCATCCTAGATAGACTCTTGATGGCGTGGGCTTCCACAGCAGCTTTTTGCAGCTCGCCGCTGTCAGTGACCAGTAGAGCCAGGACCGTAGGGGCTCGCTCCATAATTTCAAGCGGAATCTGGCGAATGCCTTGCGTTTCTGATTTGGCAAACATTTTGACAAGTATCGGTACAAGAAGATGTGCGAAATCTGTCTCGCGACGTTTATTCACAAGTCCTGCTCGATAAAGAATAGCCAAGGTCGAAGCTGTCATCAGACGTGTCATTCCGCTTTCGGCTCTTGTCACATACAGCAGCCATGAGATCAATGGACTCTCATCTTCATCCAGTGCTCCCTGAGCACCAAAGTGAGCCAAAATGTCATTGGTTGCTGAGAGTTGGTCAGTGAGCCGACTAGACCGGGGCGTAAGTGATGAATATCTTGGATGGGTACCAGGTATTGGTCTCGAGCCGAGAGAAAGATTATCCCTCGAGGAAGAACTCCCTAGAGGAGGGAATGAGACTGATGTAGTCTTATGCTGGGAGCTTGGAACATGTGGAAGGAGGTGATCGATAGGGTTCGATGACGACTGACGTGAGTTGGCAGTCGAATTGACAATGCCCCACGGGTTCGCATGTTCGACTGGAGCGCTTAGCGGAAAGACGGACGTGATAGCCAGAGAATAAAGAAGTTGCGAGGCACGATACTTTGATTCCGCGATGATGACGCCGATCGCTTCTAGAATTGGAGCCAGTTGGACGGATCTGGGAGTTTGAGAGATTAAATCGTCTGCAGCTTCTGTTTCGGTTGGAGTCAAGTGTTCCACGCCAGACAAATTGAAACCAGTGAAATTGACATAGGAGGCAAGTTTACCGGCCAGCGCATCCAGTACGCCGCTATTTACCAACATTGTTTGATGTCGTTCTTCACGGCATGTCTTGGCAATTAAGCTCGCTGCAAGACTGAGCTCTTCATGTAATATCGCCGAGGAGGAAGATTGCGAGATAATTTGAGTTAAAGACTGCAAGTGTGGCCTCGATATCAGTAAGTTCGACAACGAAGATATCGACAGGTTCGAGGTCGGGTGCGCTGATAAGAGTGCGTCGGCTATAGTATTCAAGGTTCGCAGCGTAGCTAGGACAGTGTGTGGGGACACTTCTTCTATCGATAGTTGGGCGAGCAAAGGAGGTAGGGCCGATGCAGCAAGAAGGGGAGCAACATATGCCGGGCCGCCTGGTATCGCATTAGCTCCGTACCGTATTCGGGAACAACAAAAACGAAGCTCACCAAAGGCAAGACTGCCCACAATGATCGTGGCTTGCAGTCTCGCTTCATCATCTTCTGTAGCTTCGCGAGGAGAGCGTCCTTGCATTGCACTCCCGTTTGCTTCTCTTGTCCGTCGTTTGCCCGACGTCTTGGAATGTCCTAGAAGCTGAACGACGGGACCGACAATGCCGAGGCCAATCCACATCTCTTTCTTCTGTTCATGACCGATGAGCTCATTCTTGAGAGCTTTGAGTGCGGATACTTGGGATGTGAGAGATGTCGGATTGCGAATCTGTGCGAGTGTCGGGGATGTGGAGGGTCGAGTCATTGTGAGAGAGGAGCCTGAAGAACAGCGGCGAGGTCGACAGGTCATGAAAAGAGGCAACTTTTCTGAATTTTGATAAAGGTGATGTGAAAAGAACGCCGCGGTGAAGATCAAATACAGAATGCGCACAGTGCAGACGGCTGACCGGTCGACTGGCCAAAGCCAATGTGAATGTCGCAGTCTGTCTGTCGGGCTGTTCGCAGTCAGCGAGTGAAATGCGAGTCGCATACTGGTAGAGTAAGGTTGCAGTGAATTTGTTCGACCGAGCACGTGACCCAAGAAAACCTGGGGCAAAGGTCGGCTTGGCGTAGTGCTCGGTATGGGTTCCGGTAGACGCGTTAGGCGCGACTCTTGCACGAAACAAAGACTGGTGGGTCTTTCCCACTCAACTTAAAAACCCCAAGGGAGGGATTTACTCCCAACTCTACGACTTCAGGCATATATACGCTCGGGTCCTCGACGAAGATTCCCCGATTGTCCATGCTTTGCTCTGTTGCATATCATAGCTAGCATATCGGGACTTCCTGCTAGTCATTTGCTTCTTTTTTAGAGGTAATTTTCTTGCATCGGCGCTCAGAGACACTAAGGCCCACGTGCGGAAACCGTTCGAGGACACGGATACCAAACGACACCGTTGCCCATAGACGTCCGCAAGGACAGCTCGAAGCCTTAATTTCCCATCGTCGAATCGCCCTTCGAGCAGACTTTCGCCTTCTCGGGCCTCTAGAGCTGCTCTGTCAGCGTAGAGTACATTAATTAATACCCACCTATCCCACCAACCCTTCTGAACATGCTCTCACGCTCCTACCTGCTTTCACTCTGCGCGGCAAGGCACTCTGATCCAGAGAAATGTTGACTTCGTCGCCCTCGCACTCTCCCGCTCTGAGCCCCGGACCGTCTCCCACCGCCTTTAGTTCTCGCGGGGTTAGCAATGCGTCCTATCGGCCATCCCATTCGCCTCGTCAAACCGCTCGACAACCACCTCCGACCTTCCCAAAACGCAGTCCCACGTCGCCTAAAAACTCCGTCCCGTCTGCGCCCTTACGTTCCCTGGCGGTCTCTGGGCCATCGATCCCACCGCCGAGGAAAACAGTGGACGCAGCGACGCAATACTCTCCGCCTACCTACCCCACCGAACCCCGAGGACCTGCACTCGCTGAAGTCGATTCTCTGGTGTCGGACGCGACAGAAAAGGGCAAGGGAAAGGGCAAGGGCAAGGGGAAGCGACGGGACACATCTGGGTACGAAGACTCAGAGACGGCTGAGTACCCGGGAGAGCCTGTATTACAGGCTCAAACGATCTCGCGGGTCGACGAAGCGCCAGTAGTCGCTCAACCGGCAGTACCGCCGGTCCCGCAAGCGGATGATAGTACATCACCCACTAAGAGAGCACGGCCTCGTCGACCCGCGATGAAGATAATGCCTGCGAGATACGAGCATTGCGACGTAAAGGATCTCGTAACCCTGATATCAGACATGCTTATGGAGCTAGTGCAGTTCAACGATGGTATACCTCTCGGGGACGGTCGACTGACGAGGTTTCATTCGAGGTGACAATACCCTTTACCCTCCCATACCCTTAGATTATAACCCTTGTCCCACCAGAATACAAGTCTGATCCATTCAAAACCCTTCAGAGCACCACCTGGCATCTCCGTCTCCGATTATCTTCAGCGTCTCACAACCCACGCGACCCTCTCACCACCAATCCTCCTCTCAATGGTCTACTATATTGA
The DNA here is from genome assembly GCA_022345685.2 of Nothomitra cinnamomea. Classification (NCBI taxonomy): domain Eukaryota; kingdom Fungi; phylum Ascomycota; class Geoglossomycetes; genus Nothomitra; species Nothomitra cinnamomea. The sequence continues at coordinate 93,053 of JAJDMX020000073.1, read as the reverse complement.
CTGCCTCTGCACCCTCTATCCGGCCTTCACAATCTCCTCCCTCACTGTCCACCGCTTCCTCATCACAGCTGCCACCGTCGCCTCAAAGGGCCTCTCAGACAGCTTCTGGACAAACTCCACATACGCCCGCGTCGGAGGGGTTAGCTTGCGAGAACTAGCGCTATTGGAATTGGAGTTCCTATGGCGCGTGCACTGGCGTATTGTACCTAAACCGGAGGTGTTGGTGGATTACTACCGCAGTCTAGTAGAGAGATGTGACGGGTATCAAATCGGTCCTGATAATGGGGTAGATGGTGGGGTGGTGCTGGCGACGAATGCCCCACCACCCCCGGATGCCGTAAGAGCCCCGCGAATCAACGCGGACATGGCGTCTAGTAGTACGGCAGCTGCACCGCAATGATATCTGCATGACGTGTTTGCATAACTTTTCTTGACGGTGTTTTTTGAGGTGAGCAAATTGGCTCCAGGCTTGGGGTTACTTGCCTTTGTTTTTTATTTTCTTGGAATGGGGTAATGGTGTACCTACTCTAACATTGTCGCGAGTGAAACGAAAGCAGATCTATTGTTGGTAGAGGGGATCCGAGATTGTACTTGGGAGTTGGTTTTGCCGGTATTCAGGTCGTGACGTTGTTTGATTGGTTATGCGAGGTGATGAGGTGTATATATTCATGGAGTGGGTTTCTGTCTGTATGTGGTGGTCATGCAAACGGATGGATAACTAGAGTCCTTGCTTTGTGTCTGCATTATAACCACATAGGTAATCTCTGGAGAGCAATACCACACAGTAGAGTTAGTTAAAATCTGCATGCATCTGAAGGGCCTCCTATCTACACCCCGTGGCTATGCCTCATGCCTGATCCAAGGGGTATAGAGCTGCCTCAAAAGCGTTCGCGTGGAACCCCATATATCCACAAAGCACGGCAATGCATAAACCCATCTAACAAGTCCGCACCTACACCCAAATTTCAGAACCGGGCGCTCTCCCAACATTGGGACATCCCATGAAAATTTTCGTTGAAGATTTGAGGTCGGAGGAAGTACTCTGATTGGTGAAACATAAACTCTTGCAGTGTGTCGTGAGAATGGGGAGAATGCCGAAGATATACAGAGTCATTGAACTTTAACAGAGGGTTTGGTAGGGCATCACACCGATTTGTTGTGAGTTTCGAGTCTGATACAGGTTTCTGTTGGCGTAATGCAGATTGATCATGGAGTAATATATGTGCTCGTCTTCACATGAGTGCGAGGAAAACTCCTCTCAAATGAGTATTAACTGAGTATTCATTGAGTATAGCACAAACATTCATTTGTCCCTTCCTGCTCAAGAATTCTCAACAATAGCTATTATATGTGTGTTTGTGTGTCAGTTGTGTTCTTTCGAGTATGTAAATCGCTCACTGTGGCCCGTCTGAAAATCATCCACAGTTATACTTTGAATCTGACGCCCCGAGTTAGTTCCCTTGGAAAACAGGTGGGTATCGACAATGCCATATTGTGAGAAAGATAGACAGGAATTTGGGAAGAGAGAAAAGAAGTTCATGAGAGATACAACCCATACAAAGGCGGGAAGTATCCTAGTCATCAGAATAGAACAAAATCCAGCCGGGGCTGTTTCCCGGTTTCTCCTGCTGTACTCCATGAAAATGGGAAGGTGGTAAGTAAGTAGTAGTAGTACAGCGCATTGGAAGGGAAAAAATTCCGTCATACACTCCCTTTAGTCTCTGTCGGTCCGTCGTTCGATCTCCTCTACCTCTTCATCGCGCCTGCCGTCCGTTAGAATGACCACGTTCAAACACGCCGCATACGCCTCCCTAATAGCACATGCCATGCAAGTCTTATGCACGTTCGCCGTTATTGCCGAAAGCCCCCAATGTGAGCACCACGCACGCGCAAAGACCTCATTATCCGCAACGCCAAACGCCTCAATCACAAGGACTTCATCCACCGCGTTGTTATAGAGCGTGACCTTTTGGGTACTATAGGGATCCTCTGGTTCATTGGTGACGCTGCTTCCGCCGCGGGAATTGCCCGTATTTCCCCAGTTCCGGATCTCAGTCACGAGTTCAATCTTCACAGCGCGGTAATGGTAGCCGCGGAAGAGGATATGAGGGCCATCATCACACGGGAAGGCAGTGACAAAAGTTACGTCGTGGATGAGGCGGAGAGGCCAGGAGCGGCCGGCCATGGCGAATGTGATAGCAGCATCGAAAGCAACAGGGCCGGAATGCTCACGGTTGTGGCGGCCTTTGCCTCGTAATTTCTGTACTGTGGGAGTGAAGTTTAATTTCTCCATTCGGATGGTGTCACATATGTCGTCCATATCAGGAAGGACTAGCTCGTAATCGCTGACGGGATAATAAGAATCCGGCGGGCCTATTGGATCGCTCCGCTTGGTCATATTTTCCACGTCTTTCGGAGAGAGTCTCTGTCTTCCGCGCTTCTGGTTGACCCGAACAATCTCGATACGTTTCAGATCGGGTGTGAAACGGCAAGGACCAATCCACCCAGCGATTTGGTTAACCCCCGCGGCCGCTCCGAGGACTTTACCAACGATACACTCCCATGACCAATATGTATTTGCCCGGTATTGGAACCCAGTGTTTGGGTACATATGAGAAAGGTTGTTCAACGCATCACCGGTATCTCTGTCACAGTCAATCAGAGAGTTCATGATCACCCATGGCATGGTCGTCCCAGGTAGTACAACTCCGGTGAACCAAGACATGGAATCGGCGCTCCGGTCCTCGACAGCTCTTTCATCCTCGTCCTTCTCCTCAAGGATATACTCTATTTCGACCATATTCGGCCATCTTCAGGCAAGTATATATCAGCAAAATTGTACAACGACGAGAGAAAGGGGTCTAACGCACTTTAAAGTCCATGCGAAATTTCTCAGGGCCTCAATCTGCCGTTGCTTGTTGCGCAACTTGAAGTTGATAGAAACTTTCTGGGAAAGATTCTGTGGCTTCTCAATTGACATGTTCTCGATCCACCGCTGTGATACAGCCAGATCCCAAGCAATCTTCGCTGGTAATTGTGGCAACAGCTTCTTCTTAGCCCATGCTGAATGGTCTCTTGAGTGGATTCGATAATAAAGCTCGACCGAAAGGAGCAGCTGTAGGAAGAACCGACGATACTTCTCCTCGTCTTTGCTCATGAAGAACTTGGCCACAACCTGGTTCTCCGGTTTACTGAAGTCTATCCAGTCAGATCGACTTAGCACAGTTATGAGGTCGGCAATTTGCTTTTCCATTCCCAGGTGAGGCTTCTTGTATTTATCTGGATCATGCAGGAGGCTGCCATACAGATTGCGATACAGGAGGTTAGGGTCCTGTATAGTTGTCAGTCTCACTACTTGCATCAAACGGCAAAAGATACATACATTCTCTTCAAGCCCATCTTCCAGTCTTCTGAGTCGATCTAGGATTGCAAGCAGTTTGATGCTCCTCGGTTTGCACTCAGATCCAATCTTAACTACCGCGTGAATGCTGCCCGAGCTGGATACCCATTGATTGAGCGTGACAGTGCCTGGCATAGCTCCAAAGCAGAATGCCATGCTTGGCTGTTCCAAAGACTCCCATGGCTTTGCTGACGCGTGAGGGTCCGTTAAGGGGAGAGACATATCGCTTAGGCTGTCGTCTTGAAATGAAGCGCCATCCGTTTCCTCGTCGTACTCACTCCCTGCAGTGGCATAGAAATGGTAATGACCAACGGATGCATGGGGAATCTCATGGACATATCCTTTGAACAGCCGGGTTCCTCGTTCGATGAGATCACGGACATCTCGTGGCGATAGCTGCGATTGTCGAGAGTACCCTCGAGGGGGCCATCTCTGAAGTGCTCTGCTACCCACATCGGATGCGACAGCCTCAGGCGGCCGATGTCTTCGGGGTCGTATCGCGAGAGAGACTTCGGTGTGCGGCATTGTGAGCCTGGAGACTTGACGTTGTGGTCTTGGTTCGCCGGAGGTGTCTGACCTTGAGTAGGGTGAATCGAATTGCCTCACCTATGCGAAACACCAAACCCGTTGTTAGCAGTTAGGGCGAAAACCAAAGGGCTCGGCTACGAGAACTGTGAACAATGCATACCGCATATGAGAGACCGGCTCCATACTGTTTCTCATAGCTCCCGCCGTACCCCGAGCCATACTCTCGGCCATACTTGCCATCATACTCTCTGCTGTGCCGCCCCCGCCATGCCGCGTCACTGCTCATTCCTACGCTCTATAAAAAGACCCGGACTGAACTGGGCCGATAAATAAGCTATGCGTGCGATATGGTGCGGTATCGTATAGATCAAAGGAGGTACACAAAGCGGTGATAGAAATCTCCGAAAGCTACAGTAACACCGTTTGAAGCCAACAGAGCCAACGAAACTCACCTCCGGTCTTCTCTCTACCGGGCCATACAAGTAAGACGCGCGGAAGATAGTAACATACACAATCCCACGTTTTACTTTGGGCAAATCTTCCGCTCGGAGGTATGGAAATCAGTGTGCTTGGGGGGTAGTAGTTGGTCAGGCTCAGGCTTCTGATGGCGGTTGGGAATAACGCGTATCGGCCGTAGCAGAGAGAGACAGATATTGCGGGTTGCCGCAGGACGTGTTCCACGTTTTCTATCCTATGCCTTTGCCGAGGGAGATCTAAGAAGTGTTGTCTTATCATATGCGCGACACCAGCCCTGGAGGCCCTTCACGGGATCCCAAGTCTGCTCGTTGGAGTTGGGCCAAGTGGAAAGGGATTGGAGGAGAGAAAGTCTAGAGTACGACCGCTATGATGCGAGCCGACTTTCATTTTTGCGAAGGGTACCACCACTGCAAACTACACAATTCTTCGGCAAGAAGGCCTAAAAGGCCATATAATATGGGCGCAAAACAACGTGTCGCAAGGCTGTTTGCATACGGCTTACCTCTATCATCTCATTTGTCCGTATCGATACGATAACGGTACATGTCTCAAGGTTCATGGGTTCTCCATGGCACAACAGCTGGTGGCTTCTCGGTTCTGTCACCCGGCACGCCAGCTCATCCACAGACGGGTCGGATATCACCACCACTCCCCACCACTCCCCACCACTCCTCACCATTGGCGCCAGCACATAAGTTGGGCATTAATCAAAAGGAAAGCTTCAATACTTGAGGGCTCGGAAAAACACGAGGCAGTGTCTTTTACATTCGGACGAGGGTAGCGTGCATGTATTCCGTATAAGATTTCGGGAAGCACACCAACCCCCCAGATCCGCCATGCATCATGCAAGCGTGAAGCACGCATGTGCTGCTAAGCAATCCCCAGAATCTTTGTCACAACCTCCTCTCAATATTTTTGAACCCAACTGCTCCGCCTCGTAAAATAATTGAATTTCCACGCTAGAGTATGACCTTCGCACTACACTATGGGTACGTAACAATTAGAGACCTTGCCGAATAAGCCTGAGAGACTGTGAGGCAAGCTCAATACTGCCCTCAGCCGTTACTGTCGTATAATTCAAAGCTTCTTGTGTAGTCGTCCCTATCACAGCAGCTCGGAACTGACTTGCGTGTTAGTTGCTTCTTCAACGTTGACGTCAGTCGAGAATTCTCATACCTTGAACCAGAAATTCAAGCACAATGCGATAACGAGTCCAATACAGACAACCATGGGCCCAATAATATTATCAAAGTCTTTCCCGCTCCTATCTCGAATTAGCTTACTACGAGTGATATACATCCACCAGCCCCAGCCACCGGCGAAGGCCGCTATTGCAGTATAAACAATCGCCAACCCACGGGCCACGTTGTTTGACTCCCCGGCCGCATTGTAAAGACCTAACGATAGCGACGCTAGAAGGACAGATATGTGCTGCCATTTGATGAAAGTTCTCTGGTTTGCGAGCCAAACTTTGGGTTCAACTTGGACAGGACCGGAATCCTTGATTAATTTTCCGGGATGTCTCACACCAGGAGGAAGTTGGACCACGCTTTGTTGACGAGCGCGGCCATATTTTGACGTTGAAAAGGTGGGGAAAAGAGAACGAAGTCCACTTAATGTGTGAGAAGCTGGCAGCGAGCTCGACCCAACATCTTCATCGGAATCTTCGTCCTCTTCTGCGCCATCAGCAGCAGAAGCCAATCCCTGAGCGCTAGGCGACTTTCCCACGGTTCTTGGGGTAGTTCTTGGACCGCTCAGTTGTTCAATGTATGACTTTCCCACTGGCGAACCGACGGCATGCTTGAATGCTGGGCTTGCCCTTGACCCAACCACCAAGCTGCCGACGGCGAATTCATCTTCGGCTCGTTTTGCCTTTCTTTCCTGCTCAGCCTCAAAGGCACGTTCTGGATCCTTCCGTATGTCTTTCGCGAGCTCACTGAGCCAGAATGGGAAACTGTTGACATAGTCTTCGAACAGCTCAGCTACGCCATGTACGAATTTAGAAAATCGGGGAGCCTCCTTCACTAAGTGAGAGTCTGTCAGGTCTGTAATCCACTCCCTACTTTTATCTGAAGTACCATTCCGAATTTTGATCTCGAGAATCGCATGCGGAAATCGAGAAATTTCTCCTTTCCGTATTTTGTTAAATGGGTATTCCATCTCGGCTTCGTCAATATCTGTTCGATGCCACGCATCCAGGTCTCTGCAGGGTCGTTCAGAGTCGAATGCATCTTCCCGGATCAGTGCGAGATTCGTGTCCAGTGAGATCCTGATTCTATCGTCCCCTGGAATCTGGAAAGCAGTTCGAGTGTAGTTCGCACGAAGTACTGGTTGGAGGCTGTTCTCTTCGATAAATGCCTGGATTTCTTCCACATTCTTCTCGAATTGCTCGGCATTGTTATTATTCTGCCCTTGCCGGTTTTGGATTTTTTGGACCGTTTTCTCCATTTTGTACTCCCCCTTGATAAACGGCTGAACGTATTTCTCTTTGATGGGAAATCTCAGGTCCTCGCTGGTATCTCCATCTCTCATTGTCTTTTTCTCGCACAGGATCTCCGGTTTCTGAGACAACTGCCCGTACCACCGTAATCGTAAGGACGCCGCATTAGGCGTCCGCTCCACCTTTTGAGTATAAAGCGAGAACTTCTCATTGTCAAAATATAGAGAGGTTATTGTTGGGTCGCTTTGACTTGCTTCTGCAACTTTTGACGCTTGAGGATTGTAAACTAGCACGGGGAGTCGTCGAAGAATAAATGTCTTAACTTCAAGCAGGTTATCCGAGTGAACCCAAACTACCCTTGTCAGCTTTCTTCACATCAAATGGGTGGTTACTTTGCCTACATTTTTGAGAGACGTAGTCCTCCGCGGCAGGTCGAGCGTCGGCGGAGGATGGAGCTCTTTCGGTTTGTTCCTTACTCATATTCTGTCGCACGAAGGAGTACATGGCCGATAGTCTGTAGAGAAGGTCAGATGGTAATGTACTTGCGCAGCCTAATCGCTTGTCCTGTACCTGTAAAGCAAGGGGGAGTAGTCCTCCGAGTTGAATGGAAGCGCGCTCAATCGAACCTGCAGGAGAGGGCGGACCCGATATTTGTGACCCCGCTTTCGATCATGCTTCTTTGCAGCCTTCAGAAACCCGGTGAAGTTGATCCGACTGAACTTCTCCAACTCATTTATCTCTTTCGTGATTCCATCCAACTCCTCAAGGACCTCTTTCAGCAGGTTTTGCTTCTCCTTATCTGGCATGCCTGGAACAAGCCTATCCCCAGACTTATCCCTAGACCTATCTTCGGTCTTTCCAGTACCCGCGGATATTATCTTCTCCAGCTTTGATTCGCATTTCGACGTCCGTTCCCGGAGCTGCTTGTACATGTCCACCTGAAATTCATTGACCTTCTCTAGCTGTACGTTAATCAGCTCTTCGACGAAAGCACCTTCATCAGCATCTGTCCACTCGTCTGCATCCTCGTTATCTGAGGTCTGGTCTGTCTCCTTCAGCAACTTCTTGAGCTTTCCGTAGTCGATATAATAAGATTTCCACGGTGCGTATATGGCATTTTGAAGGGTCTTGCCGAAACGCATTCTTCAAGGTAGTGCCGCAAATGTGCAGCGGTTAAACAAAAGTAAAGGGACTTTACAGAGGACGATTTCTTGGGGAAAGAGCGGTATTTTAGAAGAAAGGCAAGAACAGGTCGGGACTTGGCTCCTTCGTAGAATCGTAGAAGTTCGTAGGAGTTGGAGCTGTTCTAAACAGAAGAAGGTGGGGAACGTGAGCTCCACCAGCCCTAGCCAATGATGTCGCTCAATTGCACCACGGTCTGATCCGGGCGCAAAGCCGGCTCGCTTATTAAAGTGCATCGGTCCGTCTTTCGAGCTGCAGGTTATATGACTTCATACCTGGCTAAGGGACCTAAACCCTCTTTGTGCACTTTCTAAATCATTAAATCTTGCGGGTATATAGCGACAGGAGCTGTAGGATGCTCCTGATGGTATATGCTCAGACTCGCCACACTCCCACAAAATACTCTTGTAATTGTACTGTTCTCAAGTGCACACATGTATGGACAAGAGTCTTCTATGATCGCGTGTTTATGTTTGTCATGTAGTACAAAAACATGCCGTAAATATACAAGTCTCGAGTGGGTATGCAAACGAGTTCAATATCACCAGAAGCTCATTCCACGCTCCCTCAATGCTTCACTCGGTGAAAAAATAATCTGCTCTCAGCATTCCGTAAGACTTGACTAAGCAGCCCTATCGCGTGCCCAAATTTCGGTTAGCTTTTATTCTGCCGAGGCGGTGAAAGTTGGTTAGAGTCATTCTCCCAACCTCTCAGCAACATCGCATTTTGCCCTCAGTAATACGCTTCCTGATGTCGACAGACGCACAACCGCCCGCTCCTGCGAGCGTTGTAAGTCATCTACATACGATCCTTAAAGATCTCTCTGCGCATCCGTTTCCGCCCGTTCCAAATCCTCCAAACTGCCCAAGGCGAGCGTCCGTTGCGTTAGTAATCCGTATACAACCTCATCCAAGACGCTGGCCAAAGGAGAGAACAGCCTCGGGAGCGAATGACGGGGAAACGCCATCAACGTTAGACCGCCTAGACGAGTTCTTTTCCCGCTCCTGGGTACGAAACGGGGACCCCGAAATCCTGTTTATTAAGCGTGCAGCCCGCAAAGGAGACCCGTGGACAAGCCACGTGGCTCTCCCAGGAGGAAGGAGAGATCCTAGTGACAGAAGCGACGAAGCTGCAGCAGTCCGAGAGACCTGGGAGGAAGTTGGGTTAGATCTGAACCGCAAGAATTCGATCTTCGTCGGCAATCTGCCAGAACGAGTGATCACTCGGGGATGGGGCACTATTCCGTGAGTCGCTCTTGGAAACGTACCGGTATTTCAGCAGGTTGACTGACTTCTCGGCGTTAGACTTATGGTGCTTTGCCCCTTTGTGTATGTTCTGACAAGGCGCGATATTTCCAGTCTGAGACTGCAGCCTTCAGAAGTGGCATCGTGCCACTGGGTGTCCTTCCAGGCCCTGCTTTTGCCTTCACTGCGTACACAGGAGCTTGCCAACGTCGCTGACCGGCTCGCACCAAAGAGAGTGCCTCTCTCCAAAATCCTCCTCCAAGCCTTGCTCGGACAAATGACATTCGCAGCAATCCGCCTGATTCCCTCAGAAAGTCTCTACTCCACTATCTCCCACGGCTTCATCCCTGACGCAGAAGCAACAAGCCCCACCATCTTACGCAGACTCACGTCCTACCTCTGGTCCACTGATCACGCCAGCTCCTCCGCCAAAGACCGCCCCCTTCTCCTCTGGGGCCTAACTCTTGGCGTCGTCTCCGACCTCTTAGACCTCCTACCCCCCTACAACGCCCTAGGGATGTGGACATACCCTTCGTTCACTTCCCGAGACGTCCGCTTCGTCCTGTGGGCCATGACGTACAGATTCCGTGAAAACTGGCGGCTTGAGTTGGAACGGTTACATAAAGAAAGGCATACAGTCGCTGACACTCAGCAGGACGCAGCATCCGCTGGTCCAAGTGTGCTTAATGACCGAGGACAGCCCTCTAATGGGGTGGGGATAGCGGGGCTCGGGATCGGGATCAAGCATTCAAAGACGGATAGACCTCCTATTACGCGCTCAGGCGCTCAACTGGAGATGTTGCAGGGATACTGGGCGTATGTTAGGCCTGCGGTGTTGGTTACGATGCTTCTTAGAGTTTTGGTGGCTACAGCTTTGCTTAGGTTAGTGTGGGTGCACTAGTTTAGACCGAAGACGAGGTCGGCGTAGACATAAAATCGCAGGAGCAGAATATAGACTTTTCTTTCACGGTTACCTCTTTACGGTGAATCTCAGTAATATGAAGCAGACTAGTGGATAATCTATAAGGAAACGCGTGTGGAATGGACGTATTTAGAGACAACGAAAGCCATCAATGGGCTAGGGGGAAGTGGGAAATCTTACGAGACCCTCTTTTCCTTATGACCGCTCATACCTTGCGAAAAGAGCTCTTGTCTAGACGTCACAGGTTATGTACTAATACACGATCGAGGGGAAAAGCGAATATTAGGGTTGTTTCCAGCACGGAAGCGACCCAGCCCACTTCCATGTGCTTCAGCTTAGGAACAGATTACTCCCCAAGCCGCTGATTAGGTATTACTCTTGCTCCCTCTGCCACCTGTCCGCACCGCTACCGTTACTCGTGCACTCGAACCTAGAATACATACTATATCCATAATATCAGCTTTTCTGCGCCCTGTCCTGAAGAGGATTAAGGACGAGGGACTTACAGGAATAAATAGGTAAGGAACTCGTCTTTTATACTCTTGCCAATCCTCGCCATACTTTGCCTCGCACCGCTGGATATCTCTTAAGGCTCGGTGTGCGATCATCAAGGCGAAGAAGACGGGGTAGAACCACGGGAAAGGACTGTTGAATCCGGTGATGAGGCCCCAGGTTAAAGCGAAGAAGAGATCACATGTATAGTGAATCTTGCGAGCGTAGCCGTCTATATTTTCACGTTTAGCAAACGATCTTGTGTTCTGAGCGGGTGAGGAAGACTTACACCATCCATCAACCAAGATCGAGTCTCCACACTTCGTCTTGATGAACTTCGGGTTCTCGACTGTTTGCCAAGGAAGTTGAGGGAACGTCTTTCTTTTTATTAGAGTTCCACGCTCCATTTGTCTGAATCGATTCTTCTGACTGTTTGTGGTGTCCCAGACCCAATAAACAAACAGGTAGATGACATAGAGAGCTGTTAAAGGAGCCCAATGCCACTTGTAGACAGAAGGAGCATGATTAGCTAAGTAGATTGTGCAGTGGCAGTAGCTAAGGGGTACACCAGCGAGATTCCAGAAGATGAGCATGAAACCCCACTTTTCGTAGTACATGTCCCTGAGCCAAAGTTAGCTTGAGGGTTCTTTTCTTGGTGCGAATGTTTACTGACCATGTTGTGACAATGCACTCCTCACCCTTGGAACAGGCGTTAGCATACAAGAAGTGGGCCATCACCAAGAATCCAACCTCTCCAGAGACATAGCCGAAATGGTCATACTGCCTCGCTGCCGCCGCGCAGGAGATCAGGAACAGGATGTACCATGGCAGCCTAACTTCAAAGAACATCTTGAAGTCCAAGAGCCCGAGCATTCTAGGATTGAGTTCGGCGCCCATAAAGAAGTCATATATATGGTAGCCGGTCATGCGGTGCTGAGCTCCCCGATACAGCGCTGAGAAGTACGCGATGAAGGAGACAATCCAGCCGGTGAAGATAGCAACCGACATAAGGGGACCAAACTCATCAATGAGAGTATAGAGCGGGAACAATCCGCTGAAGTGAAGGGCAGTAGTCACGGCGATGGTGACGTAGAAAGACCATACACCAGAGCAGTAATAAGTCAACCGCTTTCCACCCTCCCATGGGAGGGGCTTCCCTTCCGCATAAACACCGGGGAGATACAGGTAACAAAGCCCTTCGAAGATGAAGAACGCCCAATAGATGACCCATGCCTTAGCAGTCGGAAACGCACCCTCATAGCAGAGACTATAAAGGTGTTTCGCAAAGTCCACTAGATTCTGGCCCTTCTCAGGTAAAGGCAAGTGTCCATCATAGTACGTCGCGCCGACCCACATGTACCACATCAATAGAGGAAACCCTATTATCATCGCACCGATTCCCCACGAGCCACCAAATTCGAAATGGCCACTATAGTCTATCTTCGGGTCCTTGCCTTCTTCCCACCCATCCACGACTTTGCCAACTCTGCCATTTCCAGCCTTTTCAGACTTGTGCTTGCTAGCGCTGGTTGGTCGACTAGGCAGTTCTACGGAGCTGGAGAGATCGCTGAGCTCTGGAGTGCCGGTCTGTCGTCGTCGTGTTGAGCGGGAACGTGGCGTCTCCACAAATCCTGGGTATTCAGGTTTCCTGCAGGGATGATATCAGCATCCGTTGTTCTACTAGTTGTGAAGCAATTGCCCAAATCTAAATTGGGCAGCCTGGTCTGTTGCACAAGGCTCACCGCTTTCAGAGACTAATTGTTAGTCTTACCTAGGAGTTTTGCCCGTCTGTGATCGTGTTACCGTCATTTTACCAACAAGAGAAAAGCACAAGCAACAATGAATGCCAGGATTGGCTACCGCTGAAAACTGAAGACGCGACGCGCAAAGGGAGATGTCGAAGTCAACACTCGGTTGCAAAAATTTGTTGTTGTGTAAGGCTCACGTGGAGGGAACGTGAGCGAGGCTACAAAACACTCCTGAATACCCTTTCTGTCGGGAAATTTTAGGTACATTTCATTTTGCCTATTTCCACGGAGTGTGTGCTTGGCACTAAACTAAAGTCACTTTAGGGGAACTTTGCGGTGACGGAAAGAGTCTATGGTATGTATTTACATACAAAGTTGCCTTGGCTCCTCGCCCTACTAAAAGAATAAAATTGGGGGCAAACCCTTCCAAGGAAACCGGAAATCGGAGTAATTTCTGGAAGGCAGGGGAGCATTGAGAACTGGGATATCACGGGTATTAACACTAGCCATGGCTGAATCGCCGCTATCGCCTTCCTGATGCTTCGAGCAATGGGAGAAGAAATGTAGTTATTTTCACGAAAAATGACTTTGCCGATTAACCCACAAACGTAAAGCGTCTGGGAAAACCGACAAGCAGCTGTCTCGTATCTGTTCTGGGCTTTTTGCATAGCTCTGTAGAACTTTTCCGGCTGGATAATGCAAGCGTCCCTCGCAAAGACAAAGCTTTTGGGTAAAGCACTAAACTTTTTGAGCGAATTCTCGCTAGCTGCGTCTCCAACCTAAAACAAATGAAGATAGCAATAGGCTTTATGCTTTCATCTTCTGGTAGAAGAGCAGGTAAGCCACCTTATTGTCTTTTGCCAAGAGTCTCTCGTTGGGTCTTCCTTTTGTGGTGCCGTTGATAGAAACACCGTTTCCATTCGCAACACCAGACCAGGATTTCTTGCCTGCACCTGCAGGTGGAGATGTTGAGCCGTTGACCTGTTTCCACCCATCGTCATTTTCGGCAGCGTCTTCACTGTCAACACCAACTTGCTCGAATATGTTCGCAGTCCCGGAGCGATCATTCTTATGACTTTCAAGTGCAGCTGCCGGAACCTTAGAAATCTCCTCACTGCCGCCCTCGGCAACATCCTCAGTTCGTAGACGTCGGATGACTGTGTCGTCAAGTCTTATCCATTCTACTCCATCCTGACGTCGAACATCAACAGTATAATGTCCGCCACTAGCATTCTTGCCGTGATGATAGACGACCCCAGCCAGACGGTACTTAGGGAGTGTGCCTTGGGTTGCATACCCTCCCCGTTTGTGTGGAGGAAAGACTTCCTTCGGGATCTCAAGTTCTAGGGGATATCCTATTTTCTTCCAAATTTTTTGAGTTCCCCCGGTGTTGTTATACTGAAAGCGCTTGAGATGGAGAATCAGAACTGGTGGAAGCGTTTCAATAAAGACTTGTTTCGTCGCAGTAACACCTGGCCCACGGGGAGAGCCGAAGTCGCCATGGAGAGTTTCGGAGCGAGTTAGATTTTTGAGTGCCTCGATGATATTATTGACTTGTGGGGATTGGATATCGAGTTGCAGTGGCTGGTAAGGTTCCAGCGTCACCGAGTTTTTAAGGCCAGGTACTCGTAACTCGGAGCGGAGCTTACCACCGAATATCTTCGTGATGGGCGACTCAGTAATGACCCCAGAGGAACGAGTGACTGCGGCTTTCTGTTTCGGTCCAACCTCGAGCCAGCCACCGTCTGAATCACCACTAGGGGAGTCAATCATCTCAAAACTATTTCCATATCCCGCTGGTGCGGAATCATTGGTGGGTGTAGAAATCGTGGAAGAAGAGTTGGAAGCCCCAGCGTTTTTCATTACCTGAACACATTCATCGTGCAGACGTTCAAGGAAGAACCCAAGAAACTCTTCTGCATCCTGTTGATGTCCGCGCTGCAATGAAATATTACTACAGTTGGCACTCCGCAGTAAGAGAGGAAACGTACCTGCATAGAAGAAAACCGTGGTAGATTCCGAAATACATTGTACACATATTCCGGAATGAACGCCTCACCGTACTGTTCAAGTTCATTCTCCTTTAGGCGCATCTTCAACTGCTCCACAGATACTGCAGAGTCAATAACGGGAAACTCTCGCATGAACATTATCCTAATTCCCAAGGCGGTCAGTAAGAGATGCCATGAAATTACTGATGTCTGGAAGAGAAAGCTCACATAGCATCAATCAAAGGAGTATCACCCCCAAAACTATGCGCCGCACGCTTGCCAACACGATCAAGAAATCCGTAGAAGGGAACACAAAACACCAATATTTGCAACACCTGTAAGTAATTGTTAGAAAAGTGTACGATAGGATATAGTACTTGAACATAGGAGACAAACCGAATTCATGTAGCACATATTACCAATATTAACAAGACCTCTAGGTTCCAAGAAAGATATTTTTGATTCCCCGTCGTTAATGATATCGATATTGAATGACTTGATTACATCAGATATCGACCTAGCTCTTGTGCAGTTGGTGCCATCATTTTGGTTTATAGTGTTTGCCGCCCCGCCAGTGGTCGCTTTTGAGGCGTTTGCCCGGACCATATCAGCCCAAGACTTGGGAGGACCTTTGGGAGGAGACGCCAGATTCTGTTGGGCGTCTGAAGAAGACAGAATTGCGGCTGGCTCAGCTACTTTGGCCTCATCCTGTTGGGTCTCTGCAGTCGTTGTCATAGGCAGCACCTCAGAAGGCTTTGAGACTGGGACAGCCAGCACAGCCGGCGCGACTAGTTCACGAGAGTTACGCTTTGGCAGTGCTGGGATATGAGGCACGGCCAATGCAAGTGGTATAGCAGGCAAGACTGGCCGGGTTACCGCAGAAATCGGAGTAGTTGAAGCCTGGCCTGTAATAGGCGAAGATGAGGGAAGAGCTGATGACGGGGTGGTTGGATGAGTAGAGTCGATTTCGGATGGCGCCTGTGATGTCAAAGGGGTCTCAGGTTCCGAAGGCACAGTCACAGCGGGGACCTGCGCTTCCAGATTCGGTTCATCAACTGCCAAAGGGGGTGAATCCTCTTGCGACGACGGAAGTTCTAATGGCGAAGCAGAGGACTGAGGTGCCTTTTGTTTTCTCCGTCGCCGGCGAGCTCTAGGCGGGAATGGTGCTTCTGGAACAGAATACCAAGGCAACTGAGAGGCAATTAGCATAATCATAACCATAGAGCCAATCCCAAGGCCACTTACTGGAGGATAGAATGATATTCGTCTCACTGGAGTGAACACAGACGCGGGAAAGGGTGAAGTCAAAATTACTGGCAGTGTCGGCGCATGTGTATGTGGTGTTGAAGGGATAATCGGCTGAGACTTATGGGATACGTGCCCTGAGTGTTGTGGAGGTGGATATGAGGACACAACCAAGGGTTGCTGGAGATAAGCTGGAGGCGGCACGCGTGCTTGAACTGCTGGAGGTGTGTGCGGACTTGAGTAGTGATGCGTAACCTGGTAGCCTTGGGGCGATTGATGGTGAGTGTGCGAACGTGAAGGAACATAGTTCTGGAAAGGAGGATGCTGTATTGGTGAGGAGTTTGGCAGACTAGGTGCAAATGGTTGCTCGTTGAGCCGTCTTCGTCCACTATGAAGAGGCATGGCCGGTAGTGTTTGAGACACCGCCGGTAGGTGAGGATTAATCATGTCGGCAGGACACGCAGCCGTGGATGCCTTCACAGCTGGGCCCGCCCTGAGCGAGAGAAAGTCAAGTTCCGAGTGCTGCGGTCGGGAGAAGGACCACGTGAAGGGAATAAATAGCAGATACAGCTGTCTCTAGTCACGGGCAAAATTGTAACAGATACCAGAACTTGGTGTTGATTGTGGTTGTGAGCTCCAGCGCTGTGTAAGTAGGTTGATGCTTGGTTTTCGATGGGATAGGCGATTTTGAAGATTCTTAGGTCTGCCTTGCAGTTCTTTAGCGCCTGCAGTGGATTGCGCCGTAGTTGTAAGCGAAGAGCGCCGACTCACTGACTTCGCGCTTGAAAGAACTGATGCAGTTCACGAGATTACGAAGAAAGAGTGATTATATATAAAAACTGGAGTTACATTTTAAATCCACTTATGCGTAGACTCAGAAACCAAAGCCTATGCTAACATTTAACTCTTTTAGCTATTGCAAAAGTTTTTCTCCATGGTTGCCCATTTGCATGTTCGCCTGATTTTTGCTGCCCGTTTGAAAGTCTAATTATGCCATCTGCTCACTTACATAAGCTATTTTTATGCAAGACGAGTCATACTGAATCTCATACGACGAGTCAAGATCCCTTACATGGGCACTTCACGCACATCCCCTGGGGGTTTTCTTATATCAGGATAACCGCCCAACCAGGGTTCCACAGAATTTACTCATATGCTAGGGCTTCTTTCCGGTCTCACTTGTGTCTTTCCTCTTCACGTTGTGTTTGTTCCGTGACGGCGACTGAAGTTCCTCCCTGCGTCTCGCCATGTCGTCGAACTCGTCAGCGCCTCTTGCTGCCACTAAGTCTGTAAACAATAACCTAGCTCAAACCTCTTCCACTACACAATCATATATCAGCTCCTCTTTTGCAATTGAGGCTCATCAAGCTCAGCGTCGAAGTGGTGGATCCGGAGGCTTGGGTGCGGGGTCAGCGAGTCGAAGTTCATTATCGTCCCCGAGAAATAACCAGTCATTTAGAAAACCCCACAAGAACCAACGGAAGCCGAACTTGGCGGATGAGGACCCCATCGCAGTAAGCTTGACCTCGAAGTATTGTACCGTAATGCACACGGGGCAAGCAATCGGACATTGAAGTAACAATCCATTAGGTCGCCATGAGATCCGCTAGTAGCCGAAAGGGGCAGACCTCAATTACACACTTGATGAACTTTACACTGCCTCCTCGCCCACAGAGCAATCATTTCAGTAATCATGGCCGTGGGGTTAGACGGAACCCGACTTGGGGGTTGGGATCTGGATACCATGCCATAGACAAGGCGAGGTAGGTGATTTTGTGCTGGGTTCTCATCGGAACTGTACTAAATAGCCATGTTAGATATGTCAATGCGAATTATCGTTTTATCGTCAATCCGAAGGGTGACTATACCGCTCAAACAGTTGATCCTGACATTCACTTGGACTGGAATTCAGTTCTTCAAATCCTTGTTTCTGCGCGGACACAATGCTCATCTTGCCCGATTTGTTTATCTACTCCAGTGGCTCCGCGGATGGCGAAATGTGGGCATATTTTCTGCTTACCGTGCTTGATTCGTTATATGCACTCAACAGACGAGACGCAGTTGCAGCCGGAGAAGAGAACCCGGTGGAAGAAATGTCCAATTTGCTGGGATAGCGTATATCCCTCTGAAGTGCGTCCGGTAAGGTGGTTCGTGGGCCAGGAAGGGGAACATCCTCGAGAAGGTGGGGACGTTGTCCTTAGGCTCATGAGCCGTCTGCCACGTAGCACTCTAGCCCTACCAAGAGATGGAGCTAGTGTTCCACCAAAGACGGAGGATATTCCGTGGCATTTCGCCGCAGAGGTGGCAGACTATGCGAGGATAATGAAAGGTACTGAGGAATACATGCATTTACAGTTCGAATCAGAGATATCGGATTTGCAAAAGCAAGAGCGCGAGGATGGACTTCTGTTTGGCGAGGAGACTGAGTGGACCAAGAAGGCAGTTAGGATGATAAGGGAAGCGCAGGAAAAGATCAAAGGCATGGGAAATTTTTCGAGTCCGCAAAGACAACTTGCGACAGTGATCGAGCAGCCGAAGAGGGAGCCCATCAAATTCAATGAGAACGACCAGGACGTGCCTGAGATGTACTTTGTCCAACATGCTGCCAAGTCTGGACTAAGCTCTTCTGGCGGAGCCTCGACGCCTCACAGTCAAATTCCAAGTGACGCTACCAGCGATTCTTCTGTCTCTATTCCTCCTGAGACTGCTTCAACGAAATCTGTTGCGGCCGAAGCACAACCCACTTCACCATCTCAAGGGCCCCAGCATCCTTCTGTGAGTGCGATTGCATTGTCTTTTGCACAGACAAGAGGCCGTACCGATGGATCCAGCCATATCAACAATGATTACCCTTACTTCTTCTACCAAGCTCTTCTTCACTACTATCTCTCGCCTCTAGATATCAGAATACTAAAAGCAGCGTTCGGGAACTACAGCGCGTTTCCAGCAACTATACTCCCTAGAGTAGAACATGTTACTACTGGGCATATCGTCGATGATGATCTCCGAAAACGAGCAAAGTACCTCAGTCACCTACCCTACGGCTGTGAGGTTGGTTTCTTAGAGTGCGACTTGACGGATGTTGTTGCGCCTGAAGTCCTGGAGAAGTTTAAGAATGATTTGGAGAGGCGAAGGAAGTGGAACAAGGACAAAGAGACAAGGGAGGAAAAGGAGCGTATGCGAGCAGAGAAGGACGATGAAGAGAAGCGATGGGCTGCCGCACGTCGAAAGCGCCCAAGTATCCCGTATGAAACCGTGGCTGAGGAATCTCTAGTATCACTTGACGTAGCTCGTACTTCGTCATCCGTGGACCTCGACAGTGTGTCAGCATCGCCTCCTTGGTCGTCAAGGAATCAAAGAGGCTCAGCTTTCGCATCATTAGCGTCTCCGTCAACCAGTCCAGTTGCTCCACGCACTGTCTGGGGGACTGCAGCCATACCACCCAGCTCTCCGGTTACTGCTCCACAGCTTTCCCATCACGACCATGATGTGTCAGACCATGACGGTTGGCTTCAGGGATGGGAGAAAGAACTGCTTTTAGAAAACGAAATGATGCAGGTAGCCATTACCGAGGCCAACTCTGCATCTATAGGCGCTCCCAGCTCGGGCAAGAAGAAAAAGGGTAAGGGGAAGAAGATTACTCTTATGAGTACAAATGCGCGCAGAGGGGCTTGAATTGGCACTACGCCTTGGTTCGCATGCCGCTCGTACATAGAACACGTTTCTGCCTTCTCTTCGATAGTCGAGTACGGGACCGTATATGCAAGGTTAGGCATGTTTATCATTGCTCTGCTTAAATTTGCGAGCATTTGTGGAGATTAAGAGCTACTGAAGAAGCTTGGTTCAGCTAGCGTTTCCTCGCTAAGTTCAAAGTAGGACAAATGGCAATGGTTTTTCCTGGGCAGCCTGCAAGAATCCGGTTATCATAAACATCCGTTGAATAGGGGTCAGATTTACAATCTAGTCTACATATGTAGTGGGGTAGCTTGTCCTTCTATAAAATACAAGAAGAGAGGTATACCACCGTTTGCGTGTTCTAGAAACGCCATTCGCCTCTAAATACAACCAAATCTGGATGTGACAATAGCTGGATCTCTATCTTCATGACAAAAGAATATCATACCCATCTTTCTCTATTCTCACGGCTTCCGCTTTGTTCCCATACTTCCTCCTTACCAACTCAAATACAATCAACCCAGCACTAGTACTTGGCACTTGCTTTATACTGTTCCATAGGAAGCCTCTATAAAGCCACCTCCGCCAGCCTCCTGCAATCTGCGCGTGTCTTTGACATTGTGCAAACGTCTTTAAGTAGGCATGATAGTAGTTTCTCATTACCCCTGAGGCCGAGTGTTGGCGTTTTGCCTTGTAGTCCAGGGACTCCAGCCTCTCATAGTGGATGTTCTGAACCAAGCCTAGGGGAGCCTGGATGACCTGCTGCGTTACCGAAGCCGCCATTCCCGCCAACAACAAAAACACTGGTTCAAGCCCATAATGCGGTTTAATAACCACCCTCGAATCCTGCTGCACCGTTGCTCTCCGAAGCGGATGGGGATTAAACAGCGGATTATTACTCCCATAATACCGCGTCACAAACCCGTAATAACTCTGTTGCTTCACATATTCAAACGTTGCAAAGAAAATTCCATACCCCAAACTCTCCTTGAGAAAGCTGAGGGTCCAACCCGCGCATACTCCGCGTAAGCCGATGTCGGAGAGTTTGTGCTTGCTGTAGGACCACATGGTTTTGTATTGACCTTCGAGCATGTCGCTGACTTTGAAGCGGACCTGGAGGGCGTCGAGGGGAGCGGCAACGATGGATTGGACGGAGCCGGCTAAGAAGCCGGCGGTGAAGGCTGAGGGGAAGGGTGGGGGCGGGTAGACACGTTTTGTGGAGTGGGAGGAAGGATCGTGGAGGAGACCAAGGAATTGGAGGTATGACGTGTAGAGGATTGCGCCGACGCTGGGGATATAATAAGTACGTTGTATAACTAAACATCTAAAGAGTAACGAACCCAACATTTGCAATGAGCGGCGGTAGAACTTGGTTGGGAATGAAGCCCCAGCCGTATGTCTTCACCGCATGGGCAAGGAGGCCAGGCGTACTGACTCGCCATGACCACCCTTCGCTCGCTTTGACCCTTGGGTTTATAGCCCTAGCATATGCCTAATCCACCGTCACTAGATGTTCGGTTTAGTACATTTAAGTTCTTTCACGTATTTGCTTCATACCATGTAACTAATAAAAATAAATAAGCGTCTATCTAAAAAAAACTTCTTGAGATCTGACGTTTCTCACTTACTCCACACGAGTCCTGAAGAATGCCTTTACTGGTGCTCTAAAGTAAAAAGCAACAAGCTGCGCACTCGCAGCCCTCACACCAGCTGCTGTAGCCCCGGTTGCAGCATTTGTCCTCGGGTTCTTGCGCGTTGCGTCTCCCCCAATTTCGGGTTCCAGTGTCGTTGTCATCGGTCTTGGAAGCAGTACCAAAGTCGGGCTAACATCAGAACAAAGGTGATGCTTCCCGTAACTTCGGCTTCCTCGGGGCTACACCCGGAATCCGGTGTCCTCAACCAAGAACTTGTTCAAAAATTGACTACTTTTAGAATTCATGTAATTATGAAGAAATTACGGGGTTATAACACGAATATGCCTACGTATGTATAGACAGTCTTCAGGACCGTCGAAGTCAGATGCGTATATGAGCACCGGATACGGCCAGAGACTAGTGAGACAATATATTTTAATCTAGACCGATATTCTCCATATTGCGATGCAGCCGCATGAGTCACGCTAAACTACTTTCAGCACTTTCACGGAACGCGAGAATCTCGCCTCATCACGCTTTCCAACTCCTCCAGTCATCACCTTCTTTTTCCTCCTCCTCCTCCTCCTCCTCCTCCATCATCCACTGAGTCGCTGCGTCACCCAGACCGCTCCCCTTTCAGCAAGACTTCGTCATCTGGATAAGTTTCATACTTATTTACAATGGCGGAAGAGATCCGCATTGACAAGCAGATCTTTCAAGATCGCCTTGCTCACTTTATCCAAGCATGGAAGACGGACAAACGAGCCGGTGACGCGTTATTCAACGGCGCTGGATCGATTGTGATCATGATGGGCAAGAGCGAAGAGTCTAGTGCTTTTCAGAAGAATAACTCCATGCATGTAAGCTTCCCTCAAAAGGATTTGTTTATGCTCTGTTCATGGAGAGAGCCTTCTCAAAAAGCCTTGCATTGAGCCTAATGATTGCTTTTGGCGCATTAGTTCTGGCTCTTGGGCTACGAATTTCCGGCTACATTGATGCTCTTCACCATCGAGAAGCTCTACATTGTCACAACTGCGAAGAAAGGTTTGTTTAATATTTTCTAGAGTAGCTTATGGGACTGCGGTGCTGACGGGAGATCTTTACTTCAAAGCCAAACACCTCGAGCCTCTCAAAGGTGGTAAAATACCTGTAGAGATTCTGGTTCGTGGAAAAGATGCAGAAGTCAACGCGAAGTTATTCCAACAAATCTTGGATGTTATCAAAGAATCAGGAGTAAGTTCTGAACATATAAGGTATCTGGAGGACAGAACTCATGTAGGGAATTTCAATTTAGAAAAAAGTCGGTGTGTTTACTAAAGATCCGTCTACTGGGCCTTTCGTGGATGAGTGGAAGAAGGCGTATGGTGACATCTCCAAGGATGTTGAGGAAGTGGATATTGCCCAAGCTATTTCAGCAGCGGCCCTGTCAGTGAAGGATGAAAACGAACTGGTAAGACTGGATTACCCTTTTCGTTTGGCAAGAAGGGTCTGAGTAGGCGAACGAGCTTGGCTGACAATTTGAGCAAGCGCGCAATGCGGAATGGTTCTCGAGCCTGCGTTGGCCTCATGAGCGGCTTCTTTCTTGACGAAATGTCCGAAATTCTGGATGCGGAGAAAAGGGTCACCCATAGGACTCTTGCGAATAAAATCGAAGCCAAAATTGAAGATAACAATTTTTTCAAGAATCTCAAGAATAAGGAATTCAAAATGCCGAGTGATTTCGATCCAGAGCAGCTTGACTGGGCGCTGGGTCCAGTGATTCAGAGCGGTGGCAACTACGATTTGAGGATGACTGCTGAATCAGACGACAATCCTCTCCATGCTGGGACTATTATTGCGACAATGGGGTTGAGATACAAGACTTACGCTTCGATCATTGCTCGGACTTACCTTGTAGACCCGAACAAGAGCCAGGAGAGTAATTACAAGGCGTTGTACGAAGTACACCAATACATCATACAGAATCTTCGGGACGGAGCTGTTGTGAAAGACGTTTACCAGAAGGCCTTGACGTTATTGAAATCGAAAAAGCCAGAGCTCGAGAAGCATTTCTTGAGGAATATTGGTACTGGTATCGGACTTGAGACTCGCGACTCATCGATGATCCTTAACGGAAAGAATACTCGGACATTGAAAGACGGTATGACTCTCTGCATTATTACTGGATTAACCGACCTCAAGAACCCCAACCCGCAGGATAAGAAGAGTGGAGTCTATTCTCTAGTTCTATCAGACACTGTACGGGTTACTCGGGCGGATGCCGTCGTTTTCACGCAGGCAGCTTCCTCCCAACTTGAAGATACCTCTTTCTTTTTCAAGGATGAAGAGCCCGCCCCCAAACCCAAAGAGAAAAAAGATTCACGTGTGGGTGCCGTTGCAACCAAAAACATTACGAAGACGAAACTGCGTGCCGAACGAAGCACACAAGTGGACGAGGGTGCAGAGGCCCGCCGCCGGGAACATCAGAAGGAGCTTGCAAAGAAAAAACAGGAAGAGGGTCTGGAGCGATATGCTGAAGCCGGTGGGGCGCAGAATGGTGCTCTAGCGAAGACTTTTAAGCGATTTGAGTCCTACAAGCGGGATAATCAATTTCCTTCCAAAGTTAGGGAACTTATGATTGTCGTTGACCCCAAGAATCAGACGATTGTCTTGCCAATAATGGGTAGACCGGTTCCTTTCCACATCAACACTGTCAAGAACGCTAGCAGTAACGACGAGGGAGACTGGACCTATGTTCGAATCAATCTTCTTTCGCCTGGCCAAGGCGTTGGAAGGAAAGATGATCAGCCCTTCGAAGACGCTACAGCCCATTTCGTACGCAGCTTGACCTTTAGGTCGACTGATAACAACCGAATGGTAGAGATTTGCCGCCAGATTACAGAGATGAAGAAGAATGCTACCAAACGCGATCAAGAGAAGAAGGAACTTGAAGATGTCGTCGAGCAGGACAAGCTGATTGAAATTAGAAGTATGCTTGTGTTTGAATACTCGTGTGTACCGAGTAGCTAACTCTCCGTAGATCGTCGACCGCAACGACTACCTGATGTCTACGTCCGGCCAGCTATGGACGGTAAGCGTGTACCTGGAGAAGTGGAAATCCACCAAAATGGTCTGCGTTATCAATCTCCCGTTCGTACAGATCAACGCATCGATATACTCTTCAGCAACGTAAAGCATCTCTTCTTCCAACCTTGCGCTGGAGAACTTATTGTGATCATTCACGTTCATCTTAAGAATCCAATCATGATTGGAAAGAAGAAGACAAAGGACGTCCAGTTTTACCGTGAAGCGACAGACATCCAATTTGACGAGACTGGTAATCGAAAGCGCAAGTACCGTTATGGCGATGAAGAAGAATTTGAAGCCGAGCAAGAGGAACGTAGACGGCGAGCTGCCCTTGATAGGGAATTCAAGGCTTTTGCGGACAAGATCTCTGAGGCTGGCAGGAATGATAACGTCGACGTCGATATTCCCTTCCGAGAACTGGGCTTCAACGGTGTTCCTTTCCGCGCAAGCGTCCTGTGTCAGCCATCGACCGATTGCCTAGTGCAGTTGACAGATCCACCATTCTTAGTCATCACCCTCGATGAAATTGAAATAGCTCATCTTGAGAGAGTCCAAGTAAGACAGAACAGAGCATCTCCAATGCTGGCAATTGCTGACGATTTCTTGGATAGTTTGGCCTCAAAAACTTCGATATGGTCTTTGTATTCAAGGACTTCCACCGTGCACCTGTTCATATCAACACTATCCCTGTGGAATCCCTTGAAAATGTGAAGGAATGGCTTGATTCCGTAAATATCCCTTACTCAGAAGGTCCTTTGAATTTAAACTGGGGAACTATCATGAAGACCGTTACTGCAGACCCTCACCAGTTCTTCGTGGACGGAGGCTGGTCATTCTTGGCGACAGAGTCCGATGACGAAGATGCTGAGTCTGAAGAGGAAGAATCTGCATTCGAGATGTCTGATTCTGACTTGGCAGCTTCGGATGAGTCTTCCGAAGATGACTCAGAGTTTGATGAGGATGCATCTCAGGACGCTAGTGATGACGCGAGCATGGATGATGAGAGCGGAGGTGAGGATTGGGACGAGCTAGAAAAGAAAGCGAAGAGAAAAGATAAGGAGAGTGGCTTAGATGGCGAAGATCGTGGGCGGAAGCGGAAGCGCTAGCGTCATTCCTACCTTATCAGATCTCTGACATGCGAAGGCTGTACTCTTATGGGTCACTATGCTCGGACGAGGCTTTCTCGACATCAAGAAGTGTAGCGGCATGGATGTCGTTTTCGCTCCCTCCTTACACTGCTTATACTGGTGTTCCCCTTGCCTTTATGACCCAGTTTTTCGAGAATGTATTTCTACTCGGCGATAGCATCTCCGGGCTACTCTCGCAGACACAGGTCACCAGGGACATCCCTATGATGTTAGTCCAGAGTGACCAAAGATAATGATATTCTTCAAAATGGATCTCTGCGAGAAATTTGATGTCAATTCCCTTTTCCCCAAGCGGTCATCCCTAGCGAATCCAATTTAAGGTTACGTGTCCTATCGAGGTCATTTCGCTGACGAAAAACACCAGCCACCGACAAACTGCCCGAGACTTCACTAATCATAAAACGGTGCGTTTTGCTGCTGCAGTTGCTATCGTTACGATTCAAGGGAGAGATTCATGCACATCATTGAGATCTTAAGCAATACTCTCCACGATTACGTCGTTAACCGTCATATCCTTCAGTATAGGGAGAGCTTCACAAAAATTCGACGTGTTCAACCATTGTTCTTATCCCTAATTTCCTTTTCACAGCACCGAATATCTACGTGTAGCGATCACTCAAACCCAATCTTAGAGAGACTGATGTCTTTAACCTCAAATCATAGCTAACAAAATAGTTTTGGTGTTCTTATTTCGTTTAAAAGACCCAGAAGTTGAGTTGATCTTTTCCTCTGAACCACCAGAACCTTATCCAGTTACATGCGTCTCTTATCAACACCGCGACCCCCACTGCCCTTTAGCAATATTATAGTCTCAGAAAGGGTCTGAACGTATATCCTCGAGATGTGGTGTGAAGCCCTCCGCCTGTGGGGCCCTCCTCTACAGACTAGCCAGCGGTGAACATCTGCATTCACTGATATTGTAGACTACAATTAATGTCTGGCCTTGTATTCACTTTTCAACACCATTCGTCTATAAATCTTGTGCCGATGTTCCGGCTACACATTCTTCATCAGTAGCCAAAACATTCCTTACCTTGAAAAGAGATTTGTTCACACTCGAGGAAACGTTGGCGTTGCAGAAAATTTTCTTGGTTTTTCTGTCTCTCCTGCGTTGAAGTCCTTTGGGTAATAGTTCTTTGGTGAGCTGCGCAAGTGAATAGCGGGGTACCTGGCCTCCTCCCTTTTCCGCCGGCTCGTCCGCAACCTAAACAGATAGAAGAGGGCTATTAGTCTAGACAGTTTTTTCCCCACTGTTTGTTACTACAGTCGATTCCACCTCCTTTGATTGCGTCAAGCTATCGTTCAAACCGCATCAGACTGCTACTATCAGTAGAACCATGCGATCCCTTTTCGGCAAAATGTTTTTACTGTCCAGCCTCATTTCCCTTCTCCTAGTCGGACCGGCTCATGCGAGGCCCTTCAATAAGACCAGTTTCTATGCCCTGGACAAGTTCGCATGTAAACACCCCCCACCCTCCCCCGAATTTCTAGAAACAATGGCACGTCTCCCGATACAGCAACCTGCACAAAGGCCCTCCTACGACTGCGCCAACAGCACCAACAACCCACTACCAGACACGCCACCACCGCCGGCAGACAAACTATACGACGGGGATGTGGGAACCGTGGTCTCCGCCATAAACGTTGACACCTACTTCCATATCGTCAGCAGCTCCCCATTCTACGCACCTACAGATAAGCAGATCGCTGATCAAGTTCGCCCTGTCCCACCTCCTCCTGTAAAAACACCGGCACTAACACCCCTCTTACATGTAGTTCAATGTCCTAACCCAAACATTCGCCCCTTCCTCAATATCATTCACTCTCCTTGGCGTCACGAAAACAATAAGCTCCACCTGGGCCACTGACAAAGATGATTTCTCCATGAAGCGTACTCTAAGGCAGGGCGAATACTCTACACTGAACGTCTACTTCCAGACAGAATTAGGGGATGGTCAGTTGCTAGGGAAATGTAGCTTACCAGGTGCTATTACAGGGAGTGATGTGGCGAAGACTTCGGATGGGTGTAATATCCAAGCGTTTACTGTACCAGGGAGGCAGATGCCGCCGTATAATTTGGGGAAGGTGAGGCAGGGTTTTATTGTGCAACATCATTTATTTTAGTGAGAAATCTCACCGAGGGGTTTAAGAGTACGTGTTGATGAGTTCCTGGCAACAGACGGCTGTTCATGAGGTCGGGCACTGGTTTAGTAAGACATAAATAGCCCATTTGAACTTCCCTTATCGCTAACAGACACAATAGGCCTCGTCCACCCCTTCCAAAGCGAGGATTGTTCCGGCCCCGGTGACTACGTAGCTGACACCCCACCGGAACGGAACGCAACGATCGGGTGCCCGACCAATCCTCCCAAGGATGCGTGTCCTGGGGGTGGAGTAGATCCAATTCATAATTATATGGATTATAGTGATGACAGTTGGTGAGTCGCTGCCCCGGTCGAGATGAAATGGCGAAGGGGGAAGGAGCTAATTTGGGCTCAACAACGACAACTATAACCAGTTCACAGCCAGACAGACTGTGAGGATGGCGCAAATGTTCTCGATCTACCGAGCTGGGAAGTAAAGTGAGTGCGCGAGTCGTCACAGGAAACGGAATATCAGCAAAGGGTTACTGAGATATCATAGACGATCACGCTGTAGTGAATCTCTATGGGTGTGGCAAATTTCCATTATTTTCTTGGGTTTCTAGATCTCTTCGGAATTAATTGGGCTTAAAAAGGGTTATAGTCGGAAATGGATCTTAGGGGAGCCCCATATCACAATTTAATTTTGCAGCTATAGAACGCACCCTGCAACCCAACAAGGAAGCGTTGTCCCACTTAGCTCTAAAAAACTACAGAGGTAGATGCGTTGCAAGTATCTCTAACGTCTCATAAGAAAACAAATGTTTGCCCATAACTAGTGCTAGCTGAGAGACTGTACTAGTGAACGCATTAAAGGAACTGCCGGAGAGTCTTTCGGATCTTTGACAAAGATACTAAATTATCGGCAAAATCAAAGCATATTGACAAGAGTTGCTGTTGCCTGTCAGTACTTGACAATTGCCGAAAACCCCCAGATGAATTCCAACTAATGTCTCATCTATCTTTCCGTGTTTTTAGGAGAAAGTTCGAATAAAATCCCAATAAATGGTATGTGACGCAGAATAGAGAACCCTCCCAGTAACTTCTATGAAAGGCTGGTTCGTCGCTGGCTGGTGTCATAACCTTGGGTGAAAAGTGCCGTCTTAGATCCCACCCATATGCGCTTACATTCCATTCGAAGTTTTAACACTGCCAAAATACAGAAAATTTCTTCAAGTCTAGAGGCGCTTGTAAGGGGTCGAAAGCTGCACCATCTACTGATGGGCTTAAGGTGGTTTCAGGGTAGGGAAATTTATATTGAGTGCTGGCTAAGATTGAAGACATTAGCCCTGGCGGCCGGATAGGGGTTGACGGTTTTTATTGGCCACTCTGCGCGATGTAAGGCGAAGCGCACGTCGACATGTGGACTTTTAGCCACGTGATGTTCATATATGAGCGCCCATCCAGATGTGATGAGATAACCGCACCCCTGAATGAGATGAGATGGTGACGAGCGACCAAACTCTCGAATGAGGCGAAGGTGAATCGATGTAGGTGGGGTATCTCACCTGCGGTCATCTGCGGACGGATATCTCCTCGATCTCAGCGTTGCTTCTGGGTTCAGCCTTCACGGTCGACAGCACCAGGGCAATAGCTTCGACAGCACCGCCTGGGACGTCTCCCCAAACGAAAGTCGTCTCCTCAAACGGCACATGGGCCAGCGCCAGAATTCTTCTAACGTCCAAGCCAGCGGGTCCCTCACGATAGGGATTTCTGACTTAAAGCGAGAGATACTGCCAGGGCTACAAGACCTCTTCTAACCCGAGGTAGAAAGTCAATTTCTCCACGGCATCCCAAGTAGAAAGCACTCACAATTACATCAATCACCAACAACCGCTGTCAAAAGTCATGTGCAAAATTTCATGAACACAATATTCATTTCTAAATCCTTGCATACAACTGCCCATCCATTCAAAGACAAAAAGACCTGAAAAAACAAAGACTAGACAGCCGCAGAGAAAAGGAGAGAGAAAAGACACCCATGGCCCATTTTCGCTCCGGCAGATGACAAATAAGAAACAGAGAGAGAGAGAGAGAGAGCAGTAAAATACAGAAGAGGAACACCCAGATAGTCTACTAAGCGCCACTTGACGTGCCCCTCATGTCTCGGCCAATTGTTGTAGCTTGGGCGGGTCCTTCGTTGTTCCAGGTTAAGTAGGTGTGGTCGCCAAGTTTTCTGATGGATACACCTTAGTTTGCTCCCGTCTAACAGTTTCGATATTTCAAAAAATGCGGGATTGAAACGTACCTTGGTTTGATGAGATGGGTTGCTGTGAAAAGCGCTCCGAGGACGACACAAAGACCCCCCACGACAACATAAGCAATGCCCAAGAACGGATTCTTGCCACCCATAACCGTCCTTGTAGTAATCACGATGGACTTGGTCCCACCATAGACAGTGACAGGGAAATCTAAGCCACGCGTTAGTTTTCCATTCCTTTCTTCAATTGAACCATCGGGACCCCTTACTAAGCTCGATATCCACCTGGTACCACCCAGTCTCCATTGTCTCATTATCGTTTCTCAGTGCCAATTTACTGAAGCTCGGTAACCCAGCTGTCCTCATCCAGACTTGGAACGCCTCATCTTCCTCCAAGTTTGGCGGGGGGTTGTCTGCTGTGTAACCATTTGGCCATCTCTTCTGCCAATTCGGAGGCACAGCAATCTGGTCCACGGTGTACTTTGTAGGTCCATAGAGCTTCTTGTCGCTCGGCCACGCGATGCCGTTTTCAGTCATGTTGTACGTTATATTCGGCAGATTTTGGTTATTTGGGGGATTGAGGAGGATCGGGAGGCGAAAGGTGTCATTGAAAAGAGAGTTTGCGATCAATCCACATGGATAGTAAGCCTTGCCATTCTTATCTAGACGAAGAGGATCGCAGGAACCGGAGGCGATAGAACTATTACTCTTTGCTGTTCCCTTCAGTTGATCCGAGTCAAGGGACTTGACGTAGCGTCTGTGATTTTGGTAGAAATTCGTAAGACGGTAGTAGAACAGGATAGGAGGCTTGAGATTATCTGGAACATGGAATTGAATAGAGCAGATAGGGGTTTCGATGTCGACACCAGAGTTTTCAAGACCATAATGGACAGTCCTGTTTATTGTCTTCCAAGTCGGCAGTAAATAGACTGACGTATTGACGAAAGAACTCGACACCAAATGCGCTGGCATGGAGGTGCCCACTGGGGGGGGGATGGTGGTATCATTCAAGAATGGTGCGTCCTTCTCACACGTCGAGTAATCGATTACAATTTCCTGGACCTAATCCGAATATCCCATATCAGCATCACCGCGATTTACAACAAGACAATATCCCATTTCCATT
This sequence comes from Nothomitra cinnamomea, assembly GCA_022345685.2. Lineage (NCBI taxonomy): Eukaryota > Fungi > Ascomycota > Geoglossomycetes > Nothomitra > Nothomitra cinnamomea. The sequence continues at coordinate 62,394 of JAJDMX020000073.1, read as the reverse complement.
CATAACGAAGCGAGAAAGGTCGTCTCTAACCTGAGCGCTCGCCCATAACAGCAATCCCCCGATAGGTGCAAAAACTATCCCGACAAAGAAGAAGAGAGGTAGAACAGTTTTCGGAGTGAGAATCGGTCTGCACGCGATTGTCATCAATCCCGCCCTAACCTCTCTGAATACCATCAGGGAGAGAACTTACTGCCATGCCTTCAACCGCTGCTGTCGAAACGCAGTATCTACAACCCCATCAAAGATCAGCCTACGTCTTGCATATTCACTCCCCTCCCATTACCATGCGTGGGGTGTTCAAAATCACATACTTGCAGGTTTCCTAGTCTTCGCTTTCTTCTCCTTATCCCCACTATTAGAGTCCTGCTCCGCAATCGAATCCGTCGTCGCTGCTTGCGTTCGCGACATCATAATGGCTAGAATATCGTGCAGTGATCACCCAACGAACTTCCGATCAATCTCGTCGTACGTCCCTCGCTGTCGTTCGTTAAACGTATGCGTTAGTGAATTCCGGTTGTTAGGAAGGCACGGAGGCGCTGCCCCTCCCAAATTTAGCATAGTCGCTGAAGCGGCCGACAGGCTGTGAAATTTCTTACGTAAGCCGCGTCGCACTCTTTGACTTGAGAGGGGAAGCCTACGACGTCAACGCACAGTCCACCTAAGCGTGGGAACAAGGCATATTTGTCATGGGGCGGCATGCGGCGAGCTGATGGCGGCGGTCCGAAATTCACGAGGTCCGCGTGCTAGTCATGATTTGTGAGGACCGTGTTGGGAGCAAGGCACAAGATTACATTGTAGCCTAGGTAGGGTTCACTTGCAGCATAACAGTCACAGAGGGAGAGGTCACTTTTTGTTGGGATAGTAACCAATTTATGAGACTCGCGCGACGGTTGCTAGGCACAATCTGTGCTGGCCCATGAAGCTAGAGGGTATGATTACTAGAGAAAGAAACCCGAGCCAGAAGCTACAACTCTGGCATACAGCCTGTGTGTGACATGACCTGAAAGGGTATCGAATTGCAAGATTGTAACAGTGTATAAACCTGAACCACACCATGGTTGTGCAAATGCCCTTATACCATGCCGATCTATGGCAATGCATTGGTGGTGACAGTAAAATTGTGCTCTGAAGAAGAAAAGGAAAATAAAGGAAATTCACATGATTGCCGGTTCTCGATGTGTGGCCGCCTTCCGTGACCATAAAACTCCCCAGGTGTAAACCGACCGTGTATGATGACCTCTGAGCAAGTAAGCGGAGAGTCGATGCAATCCATGTCCTAGTCCCAGCTGATGCGTGAAAACCGAGATACCTGAACCGTTACCCATAAGACCATTGAGAACCAAGGAGGAACACCTAAAATGAAGATACGTGTAAACCATCCGTCTCACGGAAAGGCCGGCTAGCATCGTGAGAAAACCCAGAAACTCCGTATAGAGAGTAAAGGAAGAAGAAAAAAACCCAATCTGCATCATCAAACGTTATCGTCATCATCAATGTCATCCGAAATTAGACCAGTTCCGTTGTGAGTCATCTAATGAGTCGAGTACTAGGCGTATTTCTGAACGTACTTGGGGTCTAACCAGCCAACCTTATTGTATGCTTTCCAGATAGAACTGGCTTTGTTCACGTCTATCCCGCAGGTTTGTTGACAGTGAGTCTTCTTGAACTCCTGGCCATTGCGAGCGAACCTAACAAGTTCCCGGAAGATCAGTCGCTTGACGCGGAGATAAGTGGCGCAGGGTAGGCGTAAGGCTGAAGCGAGGTGGAGTTCAGCTGGATGCAGCATTGAAGCCAAGGGGTCATGCGAAAGATCCAACGGGCCGGAATTGGATAAGGACCCTCTCAGCTCAGGCTTCAGACACTTGCTGTTGTCTGGCAGGGTCGAAAGAGGCGGCGAGAAGTCAGGCAGTGACTCATAGTCCATCTTGTTCGCCGCAGAAACAATGTTCAACTTCGGCGATTCAGTCGCGTCGCCAAAAGAGTCGTAAAGGTGAGACCGGGGACTTGGTTTAGGCGTGCGGGGGGCGCGAGGCTTCCGTGGATTGCGACCAACTATGTTGGCAACTTTTGAAGCAGTGACAGGAGCAGGGGCGATTTTTCTATGTGGGGACGCTTGACCGCTTTTCTGAGTACCGTTTGTAGGATTGCCTTTCCCATATCGCGAGTAGAAGAAATATTGCTCCTGCCTCAGCCATCGTCCAGGGTCCCTGTTGTAGAGTTGTGAGACGCCTTCGAGGAATGTGACGTATTCTTCCTTTGTTGGCTGTACAGCGGCAGGTTTCGGGCCTGTAGCAATGTGTTGTGCCACCGCGGTAGCTATCTCAGCAGGAACGGGATCGGCGGTCTTCGTCGATGCTACCATTGTTTGCTTCTGAAGTTCAGATTGCGGAAAGAGAGGCTCGTCGGCCGAGAGCCCGGTCTCTGAGTTGCTTCTGGAGAAGAGAGGAGGATCCCTCATACCAGAGTCGCTCATCAATGGCGAGCAGATTGTTCCATGTCCATGACCCTCCTCCCTCGTGATTGTATTCCATGGTGAAATTGGCGGCGAAGGTAGATTCATCGTTTGGACTTGTTGCGCTTGCAAGCCGAGCATAGGAGCAAGTGTGTTATCTGACGCGATGGATGGAATTGGATGAGACGACCTTGAATGTGTGGATGCGAGCGAAGGGAAGTTGAAGCTGTCGTAGAGTGCTTCTTTGGGTGGAGTGATCATGATTGTCGTGCGTATTTCCGCCTGCGCCTTCGAGTGTTCCATCATTTGTGAGAGGGCGAAGAAAGACGAACCAAATTCAATTGAAATTGGATTGAGAATGAATAAATGGTGGCGCGGCGAGTGCCCGATGGCAGTGGAAGTCAATGGAAGACCGTCGCAGTCAGTTGTGTTTGTCAGATGTCGCGTTGGAACAAGGCCAGAAGATGTGGCAAGTCTGTCGGAGTTTATGTATACACCGCCCTGTCACCAAGAGTGACGACGCAATACAGCGCGACTGGCCGGACCTTCGCGTCAAGGCCGACTTTGCGCAAACTAAGCAATTGAGTCCGAAGGCAGTAGCTTCAGACGGTAAAAAGTGTTGGAACAGTACGTAGTCCCTCAAGGCTTTGGGTGAGCTAGATATGTGTGCCAGATAGTGTTGGATAAAGTGGGATGGCAGGCGGGCGCGGGCAACGGTCGGCTTAAGAAATAGGAAGCACACGAACAAGGCTGACGGGGAACAAGCCAGTGAATAGGTAGGCAACAACTCTAAAAAGGAACGTGACTCTATGAAAGCGGGTTGTGACTGGTACCAGAGGACAAAGGAAGGCTGTAAGGGGTGTTCGGTTCCAAAATAGTAAGCGCTGCGCAACAGGATGGGTGAATAAAATGGCCAGCACGCCCATCCTCAGGCAGACCGCCCCAACGAATCGCGGTGATGGTGGGAAGGACTTCGAATGGCATGGAAGGGGGTCCGACGTGAACGCTGTGCCACTGGGGGCCAATTATTGAGGGCGGTCAGAGGGCCTAGGTATGGGAACTATGGCGACAATGGGGGATGGTATGGCATCCATCCGGTGCGGTGAGATATTCTCCCTCGTGAACACACGGCCATTTGAGGAAATAACCGGTGCCTCACAGAAGTGAGCCACTGACGAAGGGGTGGCTCGGGAGAGTGGAGGGGGTGGTAGTGTGTCGGTGATCGGTGGTCTCATTATCGCTGTGGTCGTTGGTGAATTGGACGACTGGACTCCTGTCTTCGTTGGCGATGGGTCTTTGCGGCCTGATGTGGGGATGAAGCGACGAGGGGCTGAGTAGTTTGAGTCACACCCCGACTGCCTCGCACGGAAGTCTACGGAATTGGCAACTGCCATTGGCCACGACACCCAAATCGCCAGAAGTGTCAGACGCCTTCGCAGCACTCAGGCTCTGTTTCATCTCTATTCGTGGATCGTCATCACAGTCCGTCGTAGAGTTTCGAGCCATATTCATGCTAATTGACTGCTCGCAGCACCACACCACGCACAGAGGGCCTCCGTTTCTGCGCGCGCACTCCCTGCACAAGCGCCACATGCCTCCCGAAGCGTGCGTTGACAAGACAGACAAACTTATTTATCCTACGTTAATCCGTAGCCGCGCCTAGCCTTCGCCCCGTCAATTGAAGCGAGAGAGTGCGCAGGATACTATGTAGTCGTCAGAGGAATGTTGTGTTGGAGGCAAGGGAACGCGTGGCAGATATCGGTTCCTTGCCTCCAATCGAGCACCAGGCATGGTCTGCCAACTTAGTTCTCGGGCAACGGAAACAGCAGGCTTACACGTGTTTGGTCATATATGAATCAATCGACACTATCATCTGCGCCGCCTGGTCCATCAGAGTCATCCACCCACATTAGGCGACAACGGACAGTGAGGCATCATCGCAGGTGTAGGTAGGCAGCACTCCTGGTCCAGATGTTTAGGCTGGGCCGCGGGCTGGGCTGCACCCAAACAAGGCATACCGCGCAATTGCCCAATAAGGTCTGCGCCGCGGTCTTGCGGATAACGTCCTTGGACTGGATCTGGACGTTGGATTGGCTTATCGATAGGTACTCAATACTAATACGCCTGCCGGGATATTGCAAGGCTCCGCGCCGCCCTGGCTATCGTAAGCATCGCGATTACGAGAGACGAAGTGAACTGTCCATTGGGGGGCCGGATCACGAACCGTCCGACGGCGAATTCAAATTTCAAATCAGCGCAGTTGGTTCGAATAATGTTCTTCAGCCGACAATGCAAATCTTGGATCAGAGGAGAGGCCCGGTGCTCCCTGACCATCCGACACGTACTCTGCCAACGACTTTCAAGTAGCAGCCTACATTGCGTGCAAAAGTGATATCAGAATCTCTGTTGTGGTCGCACCACATGATTGCCCCGTAAGATTTCAGGTGAGGTTATATTATCTCGGCTTGGCCGGTACCCTCCCCGCAAATCTAGATGCCCATTGACAAGGTGAGCAGAAATACGCGCAACCTTCGGACATACGACCATCTTCAGGTGCGAAAACATCCGAAACATCTGGTGATAACGATTCATGATCCATTCCTTCAGAGTCCGGTGTACGCCGACGGCAATGACAACCCCAAGTTCATCCCCGTGAAGATTTAGCATGTGACCTTTCAGTAAGTTTCCTACTGCGGGATAGAATGGTGTCCGCGCCCATGAGTTTATTGCAACTTCACGAGCGAAACACCCCACCACCATTGCACACCCCCACCATTTGACACTTCACCGCCTGACACTTTGGGTTTGGGTCTAATTGACGATCACAAGGCCAGTGTTCGCTATGGAGGCAATGGCTACGAGGCACTATTTGACATTTGGAACGATAATCCTGAATCGCGAACTCCAAAGTCCACGGTAACCCTGATTTTTGGGGTCCCGTTCGGATGCGAGTCTCGCCTGAGTACTCCATAATTTCGCCTGAAAGACCTGGGGTTCTTATCGATAAAGGTCACGAAATGCGGGGTTTCGGATGATAGTCCCATGAGACGAGCTATTGTCTCTAGACTCTCTAGGATCCGCTCGCCCAGGTCGCAAAAGCCCAGTCAGTCGCAAGGTGACGAACCGAGAACGAAAAGGTAAACTTCTAGAGGATGGCACAATTGGGGATCGCCGCCAGCTCTCAGCTCTCCATGCGCGACGCCGCAGATTATTTCCAACTGGATGCTGAATCTGACGCCGGTCCGTCCTTCAGCCGCCCAGATCTACTCCCGTCAATGCGCCCGCCCCGAACAATCCATACGATCGCCGCTGCTCCACCCTAGCCCTATCAGAGTGAGCGAGTGATTTGACATAGCAAATCAGGTAAGTGGTGAGCAACCCACCACACCCTCAAGAAACTCCCAAGGAAAGATGATTGGCCAATTCGTGCATGTGCCTCCTATGCACCTGCTCCTCTTTGAGACAGTTCCCCCTCGATCAAGAGAGAGCCCTTGCAGATGGGGTAGGCTTTGCCCGACCCGAACTGTGGGCGTTTGTGAGGCTGCCTGTGTTGGCCTTGCCGGATTAGTTGAAGGAGCGGCAAGAGTCACCTCCCAAGCTGAATCGTAAAATTGGTCGATCTGAATGGAAAATGTCGCCCTGTGCACTGTGGATTGTGCGTTTGCTTAGCTCGTTAAAACAAATGGAACCAGTCGAGGCGGTGAGGCCTGTCCTTCGTTCCTTTCATTATCCGCTCGCATCATCAGTTAGCAAACAATGCTGTAGTGACCCAATTGCGTTTCTTAAGGACAGTCTTGGGTTCCTTCCAATTGGTCGCGGGTCAAACGGTTCAACCAGAAGCTCAATTGAACGTCCGTTTCGCATTGATGGCTTAACCGAAAGAAGCAGGTGGATTTCAATAAAAGCAAACCAGGTATGTCAGGTTAAATGAGTCGCATTGCTTCCCAATCGCGGCGGCGATAGTTGTCCGTTGGTGTTTCAAGTAAGGATCCCGACAGGTGCTCGGTTCCATCTGCCGTGTGCCCGTTCTCATCGATAGGCCTTTATGTGAACCGTCTTTAGTGTCGTTTCAAACGGCCTGCATAGATTTGACTCCACACAGCCATGGAAATGAAGGAATGCAGCTTAGGGCCTACTGAGATGTCCTCCCTGGAAATTGCAATTGGATTGACACTGCGCCCTCACAAGACACAACGCCTTCAGCATACCTCATGATAGAAACTAGTGGAGACACTTGTGAGTCTAGATGTTCAAGTTGTTTTGCGAGGCGAATTGACGGCAGCGAAGTGTTGTTGAAGCCTCGTGCAGGGCACGGTAGTGTCAATTGTCGACTGGGCAATTCAGAGCCTGAAATTGGGCGCGTCAAATTTCCGAACCTGGCTCCGTATCCCATTGGCCAGAGAACAAAGTCTGACTAGGCGTCCAATTCTTCAGTAGAGCTCGAACTTGTGAGCCTGCCTGTGTCGCATACTGCATATGGCCCTCTGCTCGCCGATGTGTCGCCCACACGCGCATCATACCGCACAGCGAAGGCGAATATGTGCATGAGAATCCTCAATGGCGGCTACATTTCATAGGCCCTATCAACACGGAACATCGTATTCAGTGCCAGAGAATCCTGCTTCAGTAATAAAAGATGCACTCCACACCATGACATTGTTGGTAAATTCGTCACAATCTGCAAAATGGTATTTAACCTTGAATCGTAATCATCGCAATTGTGTGCCATGTGTCCGCTTCTGCCCCTGCAGGCACTGAAGAGCCTATGACCCGCTCAGTACTCTTAGTAGCACCTTCTGTATGATACCAGCATGTCATGTTAAGGGAATACGGTAATGACCAACCATATGTCATGCATGCCATGTGTCCGTATCCACTGTCGTGAGTCTTGAGAACTCCGTGGGTAACTTGTGATTTCAACCGGCGCTTCTTGCGTGCTGGCGTTGTGACAGTCTAATTGTATATACGAGGAAGAACGCGTTGCGTCCATACTTAGTGTTGAATGACTCCAGAGCAGCATCTTGCCTCTAGTAGTTCCTTCCTAGTAGTACTATACCTCATTTTGGGGTGCATGAAGGAGTCGCATGCCCAATTACCATCTAATATCATGGTGAGGCTCTAGCATCCGCTGCTCACTCAGATACACACAAGCGGCGCCATCTAGAGTAGATACCTATTGATAAACGACAGTATGCTCATACGACCTTTGGTGATAATTCGTAAATTATGAGCTTTAGCATCCCGTCAATAGCCAAGAGTCTAAACCAGCTGTACATTAAGAATGATTTGCGAGGAATGTAAACTTCAACGCCGAGAAAGAACCTAGTGTTAAAGGTGACTGAAAGAAGCAGGTATGATTCCAAACAGGAACTTCATCATGCGTCCGAAACTCACTCCTAGGAGACTTAACAATGACTTACAGTAGCACAGACTTTAGAGAGATAATTCAGCACTCCTCAATGCGGCATCCTTTGTGTCTTACATCTTCAGCTGAACTTTCAATCATTACAAAGGTGTTGGGAGCCTCCAGATTCTATATATGATTGCAAGATATATGTGCAACGAAATCATTCATCATCTGGAACATCATCAACATCACCATCACAAATACGTAAAGATTCACCGCTCACTTTGCATAAAGATTTAATTTTTTGATCAGATGAGCCGCCTTTTGCAAGATATAGGAAACCCTATAGTCAGAAAAGCAACAAAGAGACGCGACATAAAGAGCACGTTCGCCATAAAGGCTCAGGCAGTTTGAACTAATAGACAAATGCCTAGCTTGTAAAACGAGAATTAGCGAAACGATCATGCACCCAGACCGATGGCTACGATGGAAAAGCAATAAAGAAAGCTAGCGAAATCGGTTATGATCATGGCTTGAAAGTGAGCTCATTAGAGTCAAAGATCAAGAGTCGAGTATCGAATGACCAGATTAGTTGGGGCAAGCTGCCTGGACGTGGCCCGGTTGCTTACACCTGAAACTAGTTAGTACAGAGAATTAAAAGCAAGAGGTTATCCGATACCTACTTATAGCAAGAACGCTCAGTCTGGTCGCTAGGGCAATCACGGCTCAAGTGACCCGGCTCGCCGCCTGTATCGTTACGCGATCAGTAATTTGCAAATTATGGTTAATGTAATCAAGATCTTACAGTTGTAGCACTTTTGGCCCTGGCCTTGCGTGCAATCACGCGCCATATGCCCATAACCGCCGCAAGAATAGCAGTTCTGGGAGCTGGAGCGCCCACCGAAACTACCCCCATAAGATCCCTGGTTTCCGTACCCACCACCGTAGCCTCCGGTGCCTGTAGAAGTACAGTTGCGAGCAATGTGCCCAACTTTACCACACTTGTAGCACTCAGAACCACTGCTGCCACCACCAAATCCGCTTCCACCACCAAATCCACTACCACCTCCGGTTGCCTCGCTGGTGCAGTCACGAGAGATGTGACCCGGTTCGCCGCAGCGGTAACAAGACTTTTCTTTCGTCGGAGCGGAGCAGTCGCGACCTAGATTTAAACATGTTAAGACTGTCGTGCTTTGCTAGGCATAAGAATAATAGTCACTTACTCATGTGTCCCTCAGCTGAAGTAATTGAATGTTAGCAGAAGTTAGATGTGGCCAATGAGTAACAAAAGTACATACCACCGCAATTGTAGCTATGTACAAATACGTTAACTAGACCATACAAACTTTGAGGTAAGCTAGATACATACCAAGTAGATGGGCCTTTCTTGGGGCATTCACGAGCCTGCCGATGCGTGAGATTCCTCGTGCCAGAATCTTAATGCGACATTCTTGATAGAAGTAGATCTGGATGATTGGTCATCTTACCTGGTGCCCAGTCTCGCCACCTACGTCAAATATTAGCCAACCGCAAGAGAAAGTCTAACCGCTTAAGAAATGTAGAATTGATAGCAATGCAGATGAAATACATAATGAGAGTGATAAAATATTAGTAAACGCAAGATCACTCTAATGCAAAGTGGGCGAAATTCGCTTTTGGGCTGCATTGGACTCAAACGAACCAGTAGCCAATTCGCCGAATTCATGAACATCGTGGCAACAAAAGACACGCGGTGACAGTCAATTGATTCGAGAATTACTTACAAGTATAGCACGCGCGACCACCAGTATTGCCGTAGTCCATGTTGATTGATTGGTACTGAAAGCTAGAGCTCGTCAGCTGGGCGATCCAGGTAGGACGCAATCTTCAATCATCAAGACTCGAGACTCGAAAGGACTTGAATACGCACAGTTTGGAAAGGAGTTTTGGGGTTGTGACGGGCTATGTAGAGATATAGGAGGTGTTCAGTGAAAGAAAGAGGAGGCTTCGCGAAGGTCTCGTAGAGTTGCACAAGACGAGGAGAGGTGGAGGTTGAAGGAAAGAAGAGGTGGTGGGAGGTGGGATAAAAGTCCTGAGTGTTAGACGAAACGAATGCCAGGTACAATTTTTGTGTGCGTTGCTCTGTGCGGATGCAGGGTTTGCCGTATCGATAAGGCGAAAACAAAAACGCGTTACCTCTTTGGGATAACCGCCCAAGCTAACCCTGATCTAGGAAGTTCTTCAGAGCTGCCTCCTTTCTAGGGCAAGGACTGCATTCTGGTCCAAAGACGCTGTCAAACTTATCTGTAGTTTCCAATGCAGCCGCACAAGGACAAGAGAAGCGTGATACCGAAAAGATGCTGCAGTTCTCAAACCAGCCCAATACTACAAGACATTCACAATCGCCGCGTAAAGAAATTCTACCGACCAATATCATGGCGTGAGCGAGGAAGTGAATTTGAGCTGCAGTCACCCGTTTTTGTACTAGCTCCAGATTCTTCTCTTGACCAACGAGTCCGTAAACGAATGAGAGCTCTTTCGGTTGTGCCTAACACTCCTGCAAGAAATACACACCAATACCCGACATTTCCTCCGCTCACTTGAGGCAGAGAAGATTGAGCATAGCATTGTCCTCATTACTCTGACCCCTTGCAAAGGGTAATGCAGCGGATGCATCGCGCGTAGTGGCCTGCAAGTGTGTTCACCATCTACCTGGATGGAATATATGGGCGTATTCCGAAGTCTCCGATGACTTGTACTCTTTCGAATATTTTCGTAGTAGATTTCCGATGTCAGGTATTTTCATGTTTATGGTCCTGCCATTAACCGTTCTGTCACCCTAAATATATCATGTGATCATGTGAAGTCGTATACAACAAGAGCCCTGCTTCCGGGCTCCTGTTCTCGCAGTACCACCACTTTCTCATCGTCAAACCCTACCAAGCCCTTCGTCATCACTGCTTCGCCAGCGCAAGTGTCCAGCGTACGGACTAGGCCATTGCCACAGGTTGATATAGCCTCGGATATCAAGTCCGGGCCGGAACTTTCAGAGTAAAGTTTCTTTTCCGGTCGTAGTTGGACACTTTTCTCACCCGCTGCTAATCGGCGCCTTGACGAAGCGGATGAAACGCCACCCTCTAGCTCCCAAACTCTCATCTCTTCTCCGTAAGAACTTACGGAGACAGCTTTACCTCGCCCACCAATATGTACCTCTGATACCGAAGAAGTATGGCCCCACAATCTAGTACCTGGGCTAATCGAGAGAGTAGTAGCTGTAGACGTCACAAGATAAAACATCAAGGTATTGTCAGGATGCGAAGCTAAGAGATAAGGGTGAGTATAGGACAATGACGTCGGTACAGTCAAAGAAATCGGTGCTCGCGAGTGACACGTTGTCAACGGTGACACATCTTGACCGGAGCTTAAGGGAGATGCAGAAGAACCTAGCGATAGTGAGGTAAAACCCCGGCTTAGAGCGCACGCAAGACGGGAATCAGTAATTATTCCCTCAGGAGTCAGTCGAAGTTCTTGAAGTCCCACCGACCATCCAACAAGAATAGTTGGTTGTGCATATGCGATCGATACTAAAATAGTTTGGGCTGATGTCCGGAGGGATAGGGACATCGGCGGCCAAACGTTGTCTGACTTAAGTGATGCTATTAACTTTGGCGGTTCGAAATTATCCGCAGCTGTGCCTTCACTGTCTTTATTTCGAGCCGAAAAGGAGTATATAGACAAGCAGTTTGCAACACAATTTGTTTCTCCGTGCCGTAGCGCAACCAGAAACGGAAAAGAGTATGCTATAGCTTCGATCGAACCGCTTGTAGGGCCGATATCTGCGAAAACTAGCTTGAATTTGCCAGCACGCTTCAGGAGCTCGTATATGCTGTAACGGCCATCCGCAAATCCGATAATAATAGTCAGGACTTCTTCGCCATTAGCTTGAGTTTCGGTTGCCAGTGCTGTTGGGACAGTTCCGCGCTGGGACGGCTCATTAAGAAGTTTGGTGGCTAAACGCGCCTGTTCGCTCTTTAATCTCCATGCTTGTAGGCCACAGAAAGCATCAACGGTAACTGCAATATCTTCACGTAGCTGCACAAGAAATGGTTGGCGAGATGGCATCTTGTAAGCTACCTGCAGCTCACTGACATTGCAACTGCCCGTTGACCAGTTATGCCTAAGCTTATATTGTTGTTTCCAGTCCGTCTCCCGGCCTTGCCTCACAAGATTCTCGTCTTCTAGCCATTTTGAGGCCTTCGAGGAAAATAGGAGGCTGTTTAGGTCGGAATCCTTGTCCTTTATACCAGGTATTCGCGAGGCTCGAGGGCGAACGAAGCGATTATAATATGCGGACTTCCAAACTTGAGAATCCCCAGCCATAACGTAAAATCGGTGTGATATCCTAGAAGAATCTGTTAGTTGAAGTTCTTGAAAAAGTATATAAGCACTCACCTTTGACAGCATGTTAACGTTGACGTCGGCAAATACGAAAGGATCCGTAGAAGAAGCTCATCGCTCAACTTTGACAATCGATCAGGTAGCGCCGCACGTTTCCAGCTTCGACTTTCTAGATAGGCCACATCTTCTTCCCGTGGATGTTTCGGCATTGTTTAGGAGAAATCTAAAGGTTATAAGAACATTATCCATGAAATCTAACAAAAGGATAGAACAAATATAGTTTCTATAACTGCGCCGATGTGTCATTTGGTAATGGTGAGCCTCTCGGGTGAACGCCATATCACCCAACAACGCTGGCTTACCCGGCCGATCACCCGAAACTTTAGAACGCACTACGTAGTATAGGACTGTTATCCGCGTGGGGATATATTATCCCCTGTAAAATAACAATACGGCATGTATGTACATAAATGCCTCCTGTAACAAATCTAATACTATTTTATATAGCTCTGAGGCACCTTGAACTTGTAAATTTTTATTTCCGTCGACCAAATCTTACTCCTAATTCTTATTCCTACGTATACTTCACTGGACCGTCACTAGATTCTCACTTGAATATCTGTTTTGTATATTTGAACCACCGCCGTAGCTTCATCCAGAGATGGTAGCACTCTTCCTATCCAAGTAGTCTCTGCGCAAGATCTATCGGCCTTGGAATATTCAAAACCGGATCATAGGAAGCAAGAACATAGCCTAGCCCAGTGCTTCAAGTTGCGGTACCCGAATAATAAAACCTTCGAAAACGATACTAGGTTACGTATTGAATAGAAATTTTGCCTTGAAGGCGGAGCAGAACCTACGACTGCATTGTCAACTTCTCTAATGCATTTAGTTTCCGCTTGTTATCAACCTAAAGACGATATTCAAGGTTCATTCTTGCACCAGGCGGGCACCGGGGCCTGCAGTTGATCTGGTGTGATCTGGTGTACGTGTTAACATAAAAGCACTGTGTGGTCAGAAGGCCTTTAAGTGAATATCCACGATGCGCTTAATGCTCCTACAGTGCTTGCAGGGGCTGTGTTGTTTGTTGGGGCTATGTCATGAATATGTGTCGCCTATTTGCATATTTTGCCTCGCTGGGCGCCTGAGACCCATGTTGGGTACCTGTTACCCGGCTAGTTCGGTTATTGATATTAACCCAGTTAAAACGCGTCTTCCAGGCGTTGACACACGACCACGCGATACTCTATGCTCAAATGGCGATCTTGCGCTGATGCAGCAACCCCCTCGATATGGAGGTCTACCAAAAACATAGGACGGCGTTACTTAATGCTTTCAACAGAGAATGCAATCAGTTTGACAAGGTTTTACGGGATGAGCTGGCAAAGCGTATAGTCAACTTCAGGCAATATCGGCAAGCGTGATCAGTTGCTAACGTATTCGTTGCAGGTAATGCGTTCTCTGCTCAAGAGAAGGAAGAACTGTACGAGGAGATAAGCTCTCTCCGGGACCAGTTAAAGAATGCGAATGGTGGGCAGCAGGAGAGAGGTCAGCTTCAGCCGGCCGTTGAGGCGGACCTCGTCAACCCTAGGCTCCCTACGCCCATATCCTCGGCGGCCATAGAGCTAGAGGAGCCAGAGGATAACCTTCTCGCCGCTACTCCGGGCAAAGTGTTGTCAATAGAGCACAGAGATGCGGATGGTTCGGTATCTCGGGAAATGCACGGCGAACTTGTTGACAAATTTAATGATCTAACGCAGCAATACAATTTGCTTCAGGACGCTCACCAGACACTATTAAACAAGTATAGAAAAGAGAAGGCAACAATAAAGTCGTGGGCTAAATATATGGAGAAGCACAGACTAAGCAAGGGATGTGGTCTTACTGGAAGAATGATGTCTCGTTCGACGGGCGTTGAGCTAGCAGATGGATCCAAATCAAACTGGTCTGCTGGGTCTGAACAAGAGGACATTATCACCCCGACCCGCCAAGCAGACGTCTTATCTGGTACCAAACAACAACTTAAAAATAGGGGATTGAAAGCCTCTAGCGCTGCTGGGACCGTCGAATCTGGCCCCTTCCACCAAATGTCCTCTTCAATATTAATGTCTGAGCGAGGGCGGCCTTCTCAAACGAAAATCCAGCATTCAGCGAACTTGGCCACGAACGATGATGCATCTGAGACAACCGATGGAGAGGAGGAACGTAAAGCTCTCTCATTCAATGCGGCTAAGGCCACTGGTCTATCTGTCAAGGCTGGATACACCGCTGGGAAGCAGGCTGTCCTCAAGAGGTCGGCATCGTCGCCTGACTCGCCCGTAGTTGTGTCTGAACGCTCGCTGAAGCGCAAGGGCGCACCACCTCTTGAGAGTGCTGCAAAGCCCATCCGTATTAAGAGTGAGTATGGATCTAGTAGTCCACTTGGGCTGGCTGGATTTCGGGATTATACCGAAATGCAGGAAAGTCTGGATTTGGACGAAGTTGGTGATAGGATTGACACTCCAAGGAAAAGACGAAGATTCGAAGATGACCCTATAGATATCCAAAGTCTTATCTCTGCTCGGGATAGACGTGGCTTGGATAATTCGATTGCGGATGGGAGTGTAGGTGTAGACAGACGTAGTGAAGATGCCTTTAACGATCGAATTGGGGTTGATTCTGAAAGCCGTATTGATGTACCTGCGGAGGGACAGAAGGAGTCCACATCCCACGCACAGTTGACAGTAGCGGCAAACCGGCATCCCCCAGTGCTGCAACCTAGTAGCCCAAATCTGGGCCTTCTTCCGCGTACACCGCGTACAACGCATCCCAAATCGATGGCGTATCTATCAAATTCCGATAAGAGGCTTCAACGTGCTGCTGCTAAAGTCCCCTCCCTGGCCGAGGATGGGGAAGAGGTATCTGATAGTAACCCTGAGGAAGATCAAAATTCCAAAGCTAGTGGCCGCAACCATAATGGCGAGAACACAACAGAGGCAAAGAAACTTAGGCATCAACGTCTAAACGATCTATTAGAAGGACGCTCGCCTGCAAAGCTGGTGCTGTTCTCTAGTACGCCTCGGCGCAACGTCCCAGGTCCACTGACTCAAAGCAAGACATCTGACCGCGATGGCTTCATAAAGAGCTTTCCAATACAAGATGGTAACGAAGGTGGCGTTACCAAAAACAAGAGGAGCCTGCCCGAGCAACCTGGAACAAAACTCTTTTCTCAGCATGGAATTAAAGCCAATGATCCAGCCCAAGGAGAAGCCACACCGAGGGACGAAAAGCGGGAAGGATCGCACGACCACCGGCGGGCCAACACCGGATCTCGAAGAAAGCAGAGGTCGGAACCTCTGAACACAGCTACACCTCGTGAGAAAGGCCGACTTCGAGACAAGCCATTAAACCGACTTACACTGGAGGATTTCAAAGTCAATCCAAGCTACAGCGCAGGGTATGATTACGCATATACTGAGACTGTTAGAAATCGCGATCAACGGAAGTGCGTGCCTGGCTGCACCCGGCCAGACTGCTGCGGCAGAACATTCAGGAAGGCATTGGAGCTTGGTGGCATACCACTCCCAGTAAAGAGAGCGCTCGTTTGGAACTCGTCGCAGGAGCAGGAGGACGAGGAACAGCGCCTGCTCGAGGATTATCTTGGCGAGGGTTCCTCAAGATTAAATAAACTCAGTCGCGAGGAGAGGAACGAATTGGTCATACAGGCCCGCACAAAGCAATTCGCCGACAAACATGGCCGCCATCGTCAGGCCTTTCAGAGGCGGACAACGCCACCTGGTTTCTGGAGGGCAGATATGCCAACTACGCAGGAATTGGAAGAAGATAGAGAGCAGGCTAGACGGATGGAGAGGGACTTAGTCGAGGAGAGACATAGAGAGGCAATGAGGCCAAGAGGGAAGTGGGCTTTTAGAGACGAATAAGGCCATGCTCGGTCTAAGCGTTAATATCACTATCTATCCATAAGCATTGCAAGGAGCATTATGCCACGGAGCTGTTTCTCGAAATTGCATTTTATAGGCGTCGCCTTTCATACATGTAGCATTGGAAGCTTTGGACAAATTCTATGTGTCTGGCTCTGGGACAAATCCGCCCGACTCTACTATCTCCTCTTCCCACCAACCTTTGAACTTCTGAAGCCTTTCCGCCCTTTTCCTGGCCATCTTCTTTCCGGCCTGGGTCTTCATCCCAGCGGCTAGCTTCAGTAGTTTCTCATCAAAATGCTGCATCACATCCTCGAACCCTTTCTTTGTAATAACCGAATAAGCAAAGCATCTTCCGATCCCTATAGCCCCAATAGCGTCCAAGCGGTCAGCATCCTGGAGGACAGCTAGTTCCGGGTGTTTCCGTATAACCTCAGCGGTGTAACCAGGGTCGTTTTTCTCATTTTTCTGCTCCTTGGAGTAGGAGACGTGTAACGTGATTTCATTGACTTTTTCTGCCACATCGAGAGGGAAGCCGTACCCGAGTAGGAGCTGCAGGACCGTCTCGTGGGGGTGATGTTTCTCGTCTACCCTCTTTGGTGGGGGATATTTCGCGTCCGCAATGTCGTGGAGCTGGGCGGATAGTTCTAGAACTCTTAAGTCGTACTTGGTGCCGTACTGTTCTCCTTCGTGGCGGGCGATATTCAGTGCAAATCCCACTACGCGGCATATATGTGCCCAGTCATGAGAGGCATCGAGATCAGAGTGGTGGGCCTTGGCAAACTCGCGGACAGAGTCCAGCATTGAAGGAGGTATAGAACTCATTCTGGCGTTGCTGCTAATACCAGTGTTTCTAGTGTCGATGTGGTGTCTGTTGTTGTCGTAGTTGTTGCTCTTAGAGAACATATTTTGCAGATCTTTGTCTCGTTAGTTTCCCTAGAAGTCAATTTACTGCAGGGATATTTACTTGAATACCCCTGTATGTACACTCCTAAACAACTAGCTTCTTCCTCGTACAGTGGGATGCGGAAAGTTTGCGTACGCAAACAAAATTGGTATTTCGCGTACCAACAAGCAACCTTTTACAATATGCCATAACAGTCTAGTATGGTATGGGATGTTTTAGCTTCTGGTTCATCGTCCAGTCTATTTCGACATTTTTATTTATGTTACGTGGGTGCTCGGGTCGAAAGCGCAACGCATGCTCGGTACAAATCCACTTCCCGTTTACTGTCATCATTTAATCTCCTGAAAAAACACCACATGCCAAGGGTGATTGTAGTCGACCATTCAACGCCGTCGAAAGCATTAGCCAGACTCCCTTCCGGGAGAAATGCCTGCGCCCAGCCACTACTTACACACATGTAAAGGCTTCATGCTCGCATCGTTACTACAGACCTAAGACGCTCTAGACAGCATAGCATTACAGCATTGTAGTGCCTTCGCGTTGCGACATTATGTATCTAAAAGCACCGCGGCCGTCGCGGTAGTAGCTGATACAGGCACACTTATACACTCGAGGCGTTCTCGACATTGTAGTGGCAAGCCGAATTTTTAGATATAAAATCCATGTCTTTGTCAATTCTGAGACTTTTTGGGGATGACGGTAGCAATGTTTTGAAGAATAGAGGATATCCGAGCAAAGAATCTTCGCGGTGAGCATAATAAATTTAACCTAGAATGTCTATCACATTGAGAACAAATGGCAACTCGCAAGATAGCATTCGCCTTATCCGCCGACATATAATTCTTCACTAAACAGGAACAGGAGAGAGCCTGTTGTAAAGGTAGAATAGGCATCGAAAAAGAAGATTACCATCATTTCCGGTACCAGTTCTCCGCGGGATCTGAAAGGCAATCTCCAACGGTGACGGCTCGGTGGTTTGCAGCTTGGATGCTCTTAAGCATGTACTCTGTTAAATTGTGCGCTGTTTGCTCGTGGATATCATGGCTGATGACGAGGTGGTCCTTTGCTGTGATGCCCGCGTCGTAGTTGTTCTTTGCTGTTTGGATGAGAGCGGAGGAGTCTTGGTTGTAGTCTACGTTTGAAGCGTTGTTAATAATGGAACAGGGGATGCGATTAAAGGAGCCACAAACCATCAGTGTCGAGGTCAAAGTAGACAATGTGGTAGCCTAGATCGGCCATGTCGTTCGAGCAGCCGGGGTCGCAGGCAGAATAAGGAGGTCTCATATAGGTGGGGAAGAATCCTAGGATGTTGCGGACGGCCATTTCGAGTTTGATCTGGAGGATTGATCGAGTTAGCAAATTATCTTTTGTCTAGTCGCTGCTGAAAACAGTTCCGCCGTCTTACCATTTGATCTCTCCGCTGCGTTGTAGTAAGGCTACTTAGATTCTGGTGACTCCAGGTGTGAGACGCGATCTGGTGGCCTTCATCGAACATTCTCTTGATGAGAGCAGGCCAAGGTGTGGCATTGTCGTCGATTGCACCTTTGCCAATGTTGACGCCTGTGACAAAGAAAGTAGCTTTGGCATTGTAGCTCTTTAGTAAGTTGAGGACGTTCTCGGTGTAGATCCAAGGTCCTGTCTCAATGTTAGTACACTTATCCCGAGGCAGAAATGCGCACTTGCTTCTTACCATCATCGAACGTCAGAGCTACAGTGTTTCCAGCATCGCACTCATAGATACCAGAGCCACCATACACCTCACACCCGACCTTAGGCCTCGCAATACTTGACGTATTTGCCCCAACAGGCGTTTTATTTGCATCGCATGCCGGCCCATGCATAAACTGGCAGTCGGGCGCCATACAGGAGTCTTTGTCGGCGCTACAGATTCCAGAGCTCGAGCAGCATTCATTTGCTGCGCAACTCGGTTTCCATGGGCCACACACTGCGCCTGCGGCTCGGGGCACAAAATCTTCATGAAAATCTTCGTAAATATATTCGTTCCGTTCCACCACTGGCAGTGATTCCGTCGGAGGAGTATCGACTCGAGGAAAGAGATCTCTAAGAGCACGTCGACCCAGGAGTCTGGGGCCTCCATGGGCAGCACTAACAGCCACGAAGGAAACCAATGTGGTGGATAGAACCAGTAGCAAATGCATATTCGTCGAACGAAAATCGTGGATTGGTAGGGTGCGGAATAGGAGATGAAATGAAGGACGACTGAGAACCCCTAGGTGCTCAAGGCTAGTGAGGAAACCCGAGTCCAGAAGCTGGGGAAACCCACCATTTTGAATAGGTCGGAGAGGAAGGATAGTGTATGACGCATTTCGACCACAAGACCAGTCTCAACAGAGATAAAGCGGACGGTCCTTGATCCGCTAGGTAATTGAATATATTCTGAGTTGTTTATAACACAACACAAACGGGGAAAAAGCTGGGAGGGAATTAGACAACCAGTAGGATGTCGTTATGTCTTGAAGACACAGCCTTCTAGAAGTAAGGAAACAGTATAAATAGCTCGGCTGGCTTGGCTTGGGGTAGTATAGATTAGACAGGTACAAAAAAATTGCCATATAGTTCGGATGAAATTTCTGGAAAGGAAGTTGTAGCAATAAGGTAAGGCGACCCCCAGAATAATCTAGATGCAACGCTACTAAATCGAGTATGTATCATAGCTTTCATGCGTTGGAAGCGTAGAGTATGAAGTACTATCTGCCTTCAAGAAATAAATCAAGACGCTAATGCGAGAAATTAATTGAATATTGAAACAATTGATTGGTTGATAAATCTTTTCAATCAGGCTAGACACGTCTTTCGGGGAATTGGAGACTTGTTGTCCCAAGATCTTGGAGATGGTCAGCACTCTATCTGCGGCAGCCCCAGTTAGGCGATTGTCCGGGAGTGACGCAATGGAGCGTTAAGGAGCGGCCAAACGGACGCTCTAGACCTCCCTTCAGAATCATCAGGACCCAGTCGCACTTCATTGGTGATTTACTATAAATACCATACAACCACAAGAATTTGCTAATGCGGCTAAGTCTGGCTTTGCATCCAACAGTTCATCAATCGTTCTCATTTTAACGCTGATATACGAGGCATCTGGAGAGGTCACCAACACCAATCAGCGCCACCAGAAGTCTACAAGCTCATAACCCTAGAAAACCTTAACAAAGTAAACCGAGATGTTCTCTGTTACGTTCAACCATATGCTCATAACCCCCCTACCAACATGTCGCCTCTCCACTGTCCTAAACATCCTCCATTCTCATGAATCACTGATCCTCCTAAACCCACTCGTCATCTCCCACCATCTAATCTCCAATTCCGACTCACCAACAGCCGCGAAATCCTCAGATACCACCACGGAGGAGGTAGAGTCCAGTTCCAGTCACGAAACCTACGTCATTACCGACTCAGTACCTATGTTCTTCGGCTTGTTATCGAATACGGTGGAATATAAAGCCACATTTGAGAATACAGACAGGGGAGTGAACACGGTTGTTGTAGCACCTATGGGTATTCTCTCTATCGCTTCCTGGACGGCGGGACAGAGGATATCAGATACTGGTGGAGTTGTCGTTGAAGTTGTAGAAGAAGTTGAAGTTCGTTGTAATCGGCTACTTATGCCATTTGTGCGATGGACAATGGGGAGCGCGCACCAGGAATTACATAGGAGGCTCGTGGAGCTGGTGCAAGAGAGGGAGGACGGTGTTGGGATGAAAGACGAGAGGTGGGGACACTAGAAAGAAGGCTAGTGTGTAAACTTGGTTCTCTTTCGACCGAAATACCAACACCACTATACTATTTGGGATCTAAGACGTTCCTAATATCATAGGAGTAGCCTATGAGCGCTTTATTAAGTTTCCAGCGGATCATAGACATCCACTAGTAGCTTCTCGTAGAGACGCACTTATACATCTGGGGCGCTCTGGACATTACAGCAGTGCAAAATCGGATCCCATTAAATATGACTACAAATGCTACCTCCATCTAGCAATGCAGAAGGGTATCCCCCGAATTATCAGAAGTACAGTGTAGGGAAGGGAAAGGATTAAGGCAATGCAACGTTTCTCAAGGGAGCAGAAAGACAGCCAAAAAAAAATATACACATGAATGTTTTAGTGTAGAAGGATATCCTAAAACTGCAAAGATTTAATGCAAAGTGGCTACGGACGACCAACCAAAGGGAACCACAGATCATGCAGAATGCAAACGCACGCTATGCCCCAGACATGAAGTCCGCCGATCAACAGAAAAGAACCCATCAACCTGGCCCATTAACCAGCCAACCCCCCAAACGCCCGCGAACCTCACCATGCTCTACTTAAAGAGTCCCATAAACGTCGCCGCCGTCTACCTGATCTACTACAAGTCTAGCTCGCTCGGGAGACATGCCCCGCCTTGGACTTGGCACCCAGCCTCTCATCCACCCGCTGACTCTAGTCCACCGTGCGGTTCGCCCATCCACCACTATAGCAGCTTTCGAGCTCTTCTTCTCTTCGCCGAACATCAGAAATTGGATCCCTATTGCCGCATCAAGTCCTAGCACACCTGCAGCACCGAGCCAAAACGGCGCGGCACGTCCAACCCACTCCCATCGCACACTGCCTTCTGGCCCGGCCCAGCCACCGCCGCCATAGGGGGGGAAATCTTTCCAAGCGCACGGGTTTGTCAGCAAACTGGTAGAGTAAAAGAAATTGCCGAAGAACGCGGCGATAAAGAGTTTAGCGCTCAGTCCAGCGGTTGAGCGGCGGATGTGGTTCTTGTAAATTTGCGGCAGACGGGAAGCGAGATACAGCAAGGTCGAAGACCAAGATAAGATACGGCCGGCCGTCACCCCGTATGTCGGTGGTGCGGGCTGAGGTATTGTTGGGTTGGTACTGTGGGGAGCTGGGTGGGCAGAGGCAAGAGCACAGAGCAGGGAAATGAATAGCATGGTCTTGGGGCTTGGCATGGGAGAAGACGATCCTTGTATGGTGCGGATAGGTCGGCCGACAAGTTTCTCTCGCGGAACTGAGGAAGCAGCAGATTGCGTCGACGGCGAGCCCTGGATCATTATCCTTTTATCCTCATAGTCTCTCTTAGCGATGTCCAATGACGGCCGTTCGGAATCGTAGTCTGCTGGAGGCAGACCATCGAGTACGTCGTCAATGTGTCCGTATCTAAGCCCGTCTCCGCCATCCCCATGCTCATTCTCCCATTCGTATTGCCAGTCCATTGCCTTCTCTCGTCCGCGTTGGGGCCTAAGATGTGTATACCATATATATTGCCAGACAAGCACGACATCTACGCAGACGTAGTACCCTGCTACTACAACCTGCCATCCTGCCTGTCTTGTGAGGAGCGCGCCCAGCAGGTTTGTTGAGTCGCCCAGGCACCACTCGACGAGGAAATAGATGCTAAGACCGCTGGTAGACTTCAACGAGTAGTTCTTGAAGATCTGAGGGAGTTGGGCGAAGAGCCAGGAGACGATGCTGAGAGTGCCTAGAGTGCTCGAGAGAAGTGCAAGAGGCGTCGGCAGGCATATCTGGAGGTAGGTAGAGAGGAAGTTCGTTAACGGTGTGGTGGGTTTGCAATGAGCGGGAAGGGATGCCGCAAAGTCCGGCTGAGATAATGACCAGGAAGGCATGATGTTCTTCGCGAGAAAGATGGCAATCGCTCGTCGAAGCGCGCTGTTGCGGTTGCGGTGGCTTTCGGCGAATTTTGAACCAGTGAACTATATAAGTCGCGTGTCGTTCCTCCTGGCTGGGTCTCGTAAATATTATCATTCACATCTGTTGGGAAAAAAAGGAATTATGAATCGTCGTGTCACAACTGATCCTCCCGCGCCTCAGTGTCTCAGATGTCGACTGCGGATGCTGACGGCGGTTCAGCTGACGAACAGGCAGAAGAACAACAGGGTGGGCTTCTATGACTCTAGAAACCCTGCAGACGGAGATTATGACATAGACTTCTATAGGAAGTGATAAGGAATAAATAAATGAATTTACGAAGGAGATTGAGCGGGTTGGGAGGGCTACGGTAGAGGGCCAGTATACCCCAACCAAACATCTGACATACTGCCCTTTTCGTGATGCAGAAATTCGGTGGGAATGGAGGCGTTACATAATGCAAGGGCATGATAGGGAATCATGACTGCTAGCAAATATAAATTAGCCATCCGGTTTCCGATCGTCTGACTGTTTCTGTTCTGTTGCTATGCCTGTTCTTGTTGCTGCAGACGAGACAATAGATAACGCGCGCTGGAAGATAAGGCCGTGGGCTGAAAAGCGATTAATCACTTCTTGGCTGTGCTGAAGTGCGACATCTGCCCTTCAGCCGCCGATCCTGTCAGATCTGTGCGACGCACCCCAGCCCAACCATGCAACCCTAGGCTGAGGCCGATTCGAGGGTCACTGTGGGGAGGACTTCTTAAGAGATTCCACCCCACACTCTGCGTGAACCATGGTTGGCACAAATGTAATGTGAGCTTCGATCACGTCAACAAAAAGCCACGGAGAAGCCGTGCCAGACGAACTCCGACCCACTACCATCGTTTATGAGCTGAGGTGGCTTTGCAGAGAGCTGCTGCACCCTCAAGTTACACCGGTGCAATTCGGCCGTGACAAACTAGCCAGTACACAGAATTACAGGCCACCGACATACCGAACGTACTGCCTCACCTCTCATCTATGAAGGTTTTTAATAGCTCTATTCGACATGTGATGTCTGACCACAGACGTTCCCTTATTTTCAAGATCTTACATAACACAAACGCCAGTTGACACGTTATGACAAGGTCACCGGGCTCGACCCCAGTATCTCGAGATTTCATGACCCCAGAGTTCGTACAGTGATTGGAGACTCCCCTCCGCCGTATGCCGAGTCATTGAGGGTGGTCTTATCCAGGGCATACCACCCACTATTGGGGTCATTCGCAGAGTACTTCTCCGTTGCCTCAGCTTCTCCTGGATCCAACCTCACTTTGTTTATAGAATCACCAAAGTCTTAGAACCTTCAAACAACCGGAAAGGGTCCGTCTTATTGAAATATAATCATTTTCTGAGGACACTAGCAGTTCGAGCTACTTCAGAGCCTCGGATGACTTCCATTCCTGCCTGCTTTCGAGATGTTTACATTGCTCCTGCTATATCCCGCTTCGAGGATTTGTCCATGGAGGCCTTTCGAGTATAGCTAGACTCCAAATTAATGTGCTCACGGGAGGAATTCATACCTACATATGAATTTTGATGTATGGCCACAGTGGGATTCAGTACGTGTAGGCATTCGAGACTGTGACCTTTATGGGGCTACCTTGTGCCTAAAGACTAGCGGTTGAGCATTTCTTAGAGGCTTTTAGCCTAGCTCGACCTAGTCCCAAAGCGATGGTTTACCTTATGCCAAGCATGTAGAGTTTGCTCGTGTTGCTTCCATGTTGTTTAGATAACTGTCCCGTGCGCTTGGAGGGTATTCTGTCTTTCTTCGGCCAGCTCGTTAATTGGCTGCCCTAGAGTTTACTACTACAGATGAATTCCATCCTCGGGCATATTTCTCGTCTTGCTGGATAGCCACAGGGCGTTCTGGTTTCCCTCCCTCTCTCTTTGTGTGTGTGTGTGTGTGTGTGTGTGTGTGTGTCTATTGTTGCATGGCTGTACAAGCGGCTGTCTCCTATGTTCAACGCCATGCATTTGCCGGTTTTCATGGGAAGTGAATTGTTATGGCCCTGATTTCCCTGTTATCCTAGCGAATCCCTATTCCCTTCATTCACTTTCAGCATCGACTCACTTCCTTGAGCAGGATAAATACCTTCCCTGAAACCTTCGCGGACATGGCTCGATACTTTCATACAGCCACAAAACAAAAGTCTCGGTTTCTCTAGGTACAACACTCTAGGGTTTGTCCCGCACGCATCAGCATAGCATATCTTATCTCTCTTCCTGCATCTTGTCATATCGCTCACTAACATGTCTCGGACGGGACCGCCCTCAACGTATGCCGGGGGGCAGCTTCCCCAAGGCTTGGCGGATGACATTTCAAATCTCAGAGCATTCTACTCCAAGTGCCGGTCCATTGTTTGTTGCAAGTGCAGAAGACCAATCAATGTCACCGCCCAAGGCCATATCACAAGTTGGCAGAGGTCCAGGTCTGGTTCTGTTTGTGAACACACTTGCTCGAACTGCTCGGCTTCAACATGTCTAGGTTGCGGAAAGAAAGCTACAGTAGGAGTCACTTGCAAAACTGCTTCAAGTGGTGAGGTATTGGATTGGTGTTGCGACAAAGGGAGACTTTTCGCCGTCTGGATTTTCATGGCGAGATACGATGAAGCGCACATGCAAATAGACTCGGCAATGAAGGCCTTCAATGCCAGCCAGTGTAGAACTGGGTTCGGGCAACCGAGCAGTGGCGTGGGGTATGTGGACTACGACGCTTGTTATCAACTTGGGTTCGGCGAAACTGCTGAGGACTTCTTTAGCCACCACGGCGAGAAGGCCGTCAAGGCCGTCTGTTATGTGCAAGCAGATTCTAAGACAGACAAGATGCTGCAGAAAATCGTATGTCTCATTGGGACGCTTCTTCCGTCAGCTGGCAGTCAGTCTGGTTTTGCCAAGAACCCTCCTCTTGTCCTGCGTGCCTTTTTTCGACTTGGCTTCCTCACGGACAAACTCGCAGAACTGCTTCGAAATGATTCAATAAACGATCTCACAGCTAGAGCACCGCTCTATTTTTCGGTCTTTGAGTTTGTTCAGAAACTCGTCGACCAGCCATGTTTAAGAAGCATTGTTACGGCGCGAAGATATTCGAAGAGGCATTCTAGTGGTCTTCAGGCGATTGCAAGGAATTCTGATGGAAGATCAAAAATTAGCACCTCAGGTGACTGCAGCTCTCTAGAATCTTTAATCGAGGGCTTGGTCAGGCAGAGTGCTATTATTCTTGCATCTTCGCAAGGATTCGTCGATAAGTCGGACCGAACGACTGTCAAACTCTGTCAATCTGTAAGCTCGCTGCACCGGTCAATTCTGTCAGTTTCTCAGGGCAACAAAGGCAGCTCAGGCACTCGACGGACAATCGAAACCCCAGCCGAGAAGTGGGCAGCCTACCATAAGGACTATGCTATCGAACAGACAGACGAGTTTGAGCACACCAATTACAAGTACATGGGCAAAGCCATAAACCCCCGACAGTCGCCAAAAGGACGCATTCCGAGATTAGTCAAAGAAATCGCAGAGATGGCCACTAGCTTGCCACCTGGAATATTTGTTAAAGTCTCCACGGACCGTCCCGATCATATGAAATGCTTGATAATTGGACCGGACGGTACTCCATACGCCGGAGGGATTTTCGAGTAAGTACATAACTCTTGTCTAATGACTACCCTTGACTTGACTGCCGTAGGTTTGACATTCTCGCGCCGGAATGCTATCCAAACGAGCCCCCAGGAGTCTATTGTCCTACTGTCGACGGTCGCCTGGACGACATTAACCCAAACCTTAAACTTGACGGAGGAGGTAAGTTCCCGCACGTCCATATGCATGTACTTTCCTCTGTATCTTGCTAATGATTTCTTCTCAGTGTGCTTGTCTCTGCTTGGAACCTTCATTGGGAGAAAAGAGGCGATGTGGCAAGTGCAAAAGTCGACGATACTTCAAGTGGTTCTCAGCCTCCAGAGCATGATATTTAGTGAAGAGCCTTGGCGCAACGAGATCAACACAGGGACCGACTACTCTCCGGAAGGGATCAAACGATGTCGTGAGTATAGTGAGAAGGTCAAGCGATACACAATCGAGTGGGCAATCTTCCCATGGCTCCAGAGGTGTCCTCGCATTTGGACGGATATCATACACACTTACTTCAGGTATCATGGTTCGCAGATCCTCAATAATGTACAACGTTGGCATATTAATAATCCGTATATGATAACGTCTAGCCATGTACACTATCTCAGAGGGCAGCTTGCTGAAAAGCGCTACATTTAAGTCTTTTGAAAGGTTACTTTGGTAGTGGGACGATACGTTGGCTTAGAGTAGATTTTGGTGTCTAGGATTGGGGCTATGATCAAACTTGACCAAGTGGGTCCTCTTGTGGATTCCATCCCCTCCTTTCTTTTAAACGGTGTGGGTTAATATTTCCGGCCTTTATTCAGTAAGAACCTTTTGAACCAGATTCGCATTAGTGATCCCGTCCGCCTGTCTGTGAGACAGATGAGCTTCTATCAGCAGCATCCCAAATATCGCTCAATCCGTTATGGAAGATATGACAGAGTATGTTAAAGCTTACACGTAGATAAGAGATGCTCCATGAGCGCATATCACCCCTAGCACACCATCGCAGACTTAAGAAATCCTGTATCATTCGCGCAACCAGTTTCTGGCGCCATGCATACTTGTGTAGACGCCTGTGCCTAAACGGATCAACCAATCGTACCTCACTCATACGCATATGTATGTACATACTAGGTTCAAGCCACAGGACGAGAGTGGAACCCACGCCCGAAGCTGTTCTTGAGAGCATTAAATGAAGCTTTAGTCTCAGTAGTCCTGTGGTTAGCACTCATGACTTATGGACGCCGCAACGATGGAATCGGGGTATGTACACGTCAAACTTTTGCTTTCGCTTGTTCTTCTGAAGCATATAGACGTTACATATCCATGTAACTCTATATCAGAGTTTGCATTCTTGAGGAAGACGCTGGGATATGAAATGCCATTCCATAGATATCGAATCATGAAAGCAGCCCAAAACGCCACCGCAATCCGCCAAATCTCGTCGTCCCACATAGACAGTGCCGCCGTTCTCTTCCTCTTTGAAAGGCGCAGGCGCATTGTGAACATATAAACGTATGCATCACAACCCCTATAATCATTGATATGTGCTCATAGAAATCTGAAACTTCACTACAGGAAAAAGTTTCCATTGTACTCATAATCCATGAACTCATTTCGATACTGGTTTCTCTCTTTACTTCTCCAGCTCCAAAGGAGGTCCGCATGCCCCAATTCTGCCAAAATAATAACTATGCGCCGTCGTATTGAGCCCGACTGTTCCCGTATTCCCTGAAAAATTAATAATCCCAGTATAAACGTTGATATTTGCAGGGCTCACAGTGCTGTCGCCCTTGGAGATCCAGTACTCAGGGCTGATATGCAGGTAGCCGAAGATTAGAGGCGGGAGGCGAGGGACAGGGTCGTCGCGGTGAGTGACGCGGTAATTTCCACCGGATTGGGTTGTTATAAAGTCAGAGAGTTGGCGGTTGCCGACGCGAGGTTGGCCGAAGGTGTACTAGAGAATGAAAAGTCAGCATCTAAGGCGTGTCTGGAATAATGGAGAATGGGGTAATGGTAAGATGGGAGATGTACAAGGGCAGTAGGAACTCCATTCTTGCGTAGATCGGCTGCGGCAAGAGCGGCAATTGCACCTCCGAGAGAGTGGCCTGTAGCTATGACGGAGTACGTTGGGTTGCTTGCTTGGGCAATTGCGATTTTGGGAAAGACAATGGCGCGGGCTTCATTCCAGGCTGTCCAGAAGCCATGGTGTGCCCAGCAGTCGGTACAAATGTCGGTTTCAGTCAAGCCAAAGTCTAAGTCTGCGAGGAAGTTGCGGACGGAATTAGTGCCGCGAAAGGAGAGAACGATAAGTTTGTTGGTATTGTCAATTGCGATGAAGCCGCTTGTGTCTGTTACCAAGGTTCTGTAGTACCCAATGTCAGCGGCTGACCAACGCACCTGTACTCTAGAGGAACGTGACAGTACACACTTTTCAAACTCTGTAATGGTGGTAACATCCGCGGCTTGCACCAGTGGACAATTGCCAGCTGAACAAGTCACTTTTGTGTTCGGCGAGTTGTTGTTGCTCGTGCAATATGCTGCTGCAGCATATTGCGAGTAAAACACAAGATTATTGAATAAGCCCGTGTCAATTGCTATTTTGCAATTGTATGAGTCAAAGTATCACAACTAGAATTGAGAGCTGTTATAGCAGGTGCTTACTTCGGGACTCGAGCTCATGTATTATACCCGTCGGCGCAGCTCCGGCTCCAGCTGCCAGCAGCGGCAGAACGTAGTGCCAGACCTTCATCTTGAGAAGTGTAACTCAGATGTGTAGTGGAGGTGGGGAAGCTTAAGAATGAGATCCAATGTAGGGGAAGCTCTATATATCAACACCAACAAGGAATAGCTGGATAGCTATATTCCAACGCCAACAAGAATGAAGTCCGGCTCGGATAGCTATATGCCCTGAACATATTAATAACGGCGCGGAATAAGGCTCATTTTATAGTCCTCTGCTAGCTCTGCCTACCGCACCCCCCCCATCTTCACCGCATCGTATATTAGGTAGCCTTGTGGGCAACCGCCGTACAGAAATGGTCACGAACATCCTAGTAATACTCGCTCATTACACAAAAGCAAGACCACGAATGACCAAATCGTAGCTTCTAGCCATGTCCTAAGCTAGCAAGATCTGATATTCGGCAGTACCGCCGGCAGAAGGTCGTATTACCATTGGGAGTGAGAGCTATCGATAGCTTCGAGGACGCGCCACCATCGCCGGTGGTACGGCCGATTGTAGACGTCCAATGCCATAATCGTGAGGCCACTTGATCCAGACGATCCCAGGGGTACCATGCGGGTTCGTGGATCCGGCATGGAGTCACGCCGGAGGAACGGTGCTTGGTAAAGAGCCGCCTTGTTCAACACCAGCGTAGGACAAGCTCCGGATAAAAACAAAGGAAAGGTGGTAATGGAGGTGGCTGCTGTGGGAAGGGTCACTAGAACATCATGTCCGGGTGACACAAACCCAACAGCTCTTTGCGAAAAAGCGTAGAGCTATTGGCGCCTAACGCTCCGCCACCATCAGGCACATCCGCGCTCTCAATGGACAAATGAAGGAGATTAAAGAACGGGATGCGCAACCGAGCCGGCACGCGCAAGGGCAAAAACCGCCCGCACTATAGAAAAGAACGACATCCAAAGGAGGATCTCAACTTTCAGTGGTCCCAGAAAACACAAAAAATTACCACACTGCCATAACTAGTTCGCGCCATACTCAACGTCATGGAGGGTCGCCTGATAGTTGTGGGGTAACACGACTAGCTCTTTGCTGGCGATGCGGAGTAAAAAACTTGGTAGCAGCGGGTAGAAGTAACTCCATCGGAGATGTCACTCCAACTAGAACTGTGCTCCATTACAGCAGATCCGGACATCGACTGCTAAAATGTGACTTGTAGTTCCTCCACGCCAGCCCCGCAGATCGGGGAGCCAAAAAAAAGAAACAATATCGAAGCTCGCAAAGCTATACCTCGGGATCTTGAAATATGGTGTTGACATGTGTTGATGACAGTCCGAATCAGGAAATTCAGCACCGTTCCACGCGACCATAACCCTAGCACGCCATGTTGGCCACGCCTCCTCCGAGAGCTTAGAGGACAAATGTTCCTTTAGAATTCTTAGTTTTTCTCCAGACTTTCATCCAAGGTGACTACCCCGCAAAATAGACGAACTCCGCGTTGCGAAGGGAGGTTTGTTTCTGCGGAGGATGTCTTGAACTAAAAAAGGGATTGCAGAATTCCTTGATATGCCAACGGAGAGTGTGTGGGCCGGCCCAGTGGATGACTGGGAGGACTCATGCATGTATATGGAATACACGACCCTCTGTCATGCACGCAGCTTGCAGCAGTGCAGAGAAGAACGGCTCGGAGACCTATTCTGATTCCGTAAACGTGAGACCTCTCCTGGAGAGATCGGCCGCTGAGATGGACAGACCGAAAGATATGCAGTGAGATAACTTGAGGTCACGTCACAGAAGGTGAGCTGCAAGAAGCAGGGCCTTCGGCAGTGGAATTCTAAGATAGATGAAGCTTCTGGGATATACAATGGCTCGTAACGCATCGTTGCGAACTGTGAAAGCCGAACGATTTCGCGCACGGACCCGCAGTAGAAACCGAGATCTCGCGATCTCTCCGCTGCAGAGCACAGACGATCCTAAATCTCGAGGTCTGCAGCTACGGCCAACCAGAGGTCGCCTGAAGCTAAAAGAGAAAAATATTTTCAACTTTACTACAGGATATATTTGTTTGCGCTTTCATGTTCTAAACTATCGCTGGGATTTCAACACTCCGAACCTGAGTATCCACTGCTGTTGGTACCGGGACATCTTTAGATATAACCCACTAATGTCCATGACAACCCTCCCCTCGCCCCGGCGCGTCCTCTCCGCCCTCCTCACCTCTATCTCACAACCGGCAGACACCGCTCCATCTCCAGATCCCCAAGACCCCACCCTACCAACCATCCCACCAGCCCTCCGCCCCTCACTCCTAACCCTGCACACCCTCTACCCCAGCACACTTCTCCCCGCCCTCGACCTCCTGGATCGCGGGCACGTCACTCGGATCCACCTCTCGCACCAGCAATTACCTACAGACCAGCCACAGGCAAGAAATTCAGTCTACTATATCCGACCGACGCACATCAGACCAAATAGCACGAACACAGACTACGAAGTACGCTTGCAGGCGTGGAATTGCACGTGTCCGGCGTTCGTGTGGGCTTGTTTTACTGGCCCTGCCCGCCTTCCTCTCCACCCTGCAAGTCCCAACACAGGTGGGGACGGCGGTAGCACTTTCGGAGGTTTGTCCAAGGAAGAGCGCCCCATTGTGTGTAAACACTTACTAGCTTGCTTGTTGGTGGAATGGGCCGGCGGGGTGTTTGAGGGGAAGTGCGAGGATAGGGGTGTTGTAGGTAGAGAAGAGATCGCAGGGAGAGGGGCTGGATGGTGATAGAGGATGGTTAAGAGCTTGATTTTGGAGGATATTGGGATTTGGTTCTTGTTATCATGGCAAGGGAAGGAGCTCACCTATCACTTTCCTAAATGGGATCTGTCTAAGGATATATTTCTATTTCATATCTACCTTGCGGAGGAGGGTCTCACAGAATCGCCATGGCGTTCGCATGACTCCCGACACCAGCTGGCATGTTCGCTGGGCTGCTGGTCATAAAGAATGCCCACCTTCCTATCTCCCAGCACCTCTTCGCCAACCGCTCTAGGTCCCCACATTTCGCCAAGCGGGCAGCCCCATAACGCTAGGAGGCACTCGTGGATGTAGTACGCTATAGTGAAACCCTCCGTTAGCTTTAATTCCCTGCCGGTGCCCAGCTAGGAACAGGGCAACTCACACTCACTCGGCCACGCTTCAAAAGTGGGCGCATCCCCCGCCACGCCCGCAAAATAACAGTCATGCAACAAATCCAGCATCTCCTCTTCCTGTGCAACCCCAGTCCACCTCTGTCCATCATCCGGCCCAAAATTGTGCTCCCTCAACCCCCCTGTCTTCCTCTCTTCCTCGCTCTTAGACCGATAAGCTTCAACAAATCCGGACTGAATTAGCAGGAGGTCCCCAACCCGGATATCTCCACCCTAAGAGGCGGGACGGATATCAATCCCCTGGGCTTTCCCACAGCGGGCTAGCTCGGCATAGGTATGCGGTGGGCGCTATAGGGGTCGTACTTGATACCGTTAACAGCGGCATAACCCCAGTAGTCAAGGAGCACGCCTCGGCCGGCTATACCGTGGTCGGACCAGTAGTGGATACTGCACTTGTGGTTTCGTTGGGCCCCATGATGTCGGCTCCATGGATCTGGTACCGTGGTATGAGCATACAAAACCTATACGATTATACTATAAAGGGGGTGAGGTACATTGTTGTGGAAGCTTCCCGTAGCCAAGTGCGAGAACTACCAATTCATTATCTTTGCTCCCATTTTAGCACTCCAGGATTATATACTCACATGCCTAAATCCATCCCACTGCGTCCCGCTTTGCGTGTTCATCGTATATAGATCATCATACGCGATGTTCTCCGCTAGACACTTGATCTGGTGCTGGAACGACCCCTTCATGAACGCGGGGTGCTTTGGGATATCGAGAGGCAGACTATTTTCTCCCGTTATTTTCTTGGCCATATCCTGATAAGCGGAATTCGGGTGGGCTATGGTGGCGCATACTTTAACGGAACGATCTCCCCAGTTTTGATCCCCTTTGGGGCGGCGAGGACACGCTTAGGGGTTACCAGGTTGAGGCGGCCGAGCTTTCTACATCTTAGCCTCACGAGCCCATAGTAAAGACTTTCATAGCTCCAATTAAAATAAGTGGGAGCTCAAAGATGTACGTTATCACTCTCGCCCCAGAACCACGCTCTATTCCAAGATAGTTAGTTACTTGCCCTCACCTTAGTAGTAGAGGTAAACTCACGCTCCGGCAGGTGCACCAGGAATAGCAGGCAATTCCTTCCTCGTCGGAAAACTCTCAATATCTGGCTCAAACCTGAGGGCCGTCCTGGCTGAGGTACCAGTATCTCCTCTACTCTCCGCGCCCAGGACGTTCGCGATGTGTTGGAGACGTTGGGTAGTTTTCGCGGCGCCATTGGCTTCGAACATTTTCTTCACAAGGCAGGTGTAGGGCTCTTGGAACGTAGAAATATAAAATACAATGACTTAGAATGAATTGAGCTTTGGCAGCAAAAGTAGAAAAAATGTTATAAGCTTTCGTGGGGACGACACTAGTTATCTACACCTTCCTGCCCGCACACCTAGCTAGATCAGTCGCCGACAACCATCCCCGCATCTCGGAGAAGCTTGAGCTCTTCGGGGAGCGGATATGCGGATCCTTCATTGCAGGGAATAGGCAGACTGTTCGCTGAGCACCAGACGCTCTCATTTAGTGCTTGTGGATGCCGAGGTTCCTGGCGATAGCCAATGTAGACGTCATATTTGTACCATGAGCTTTTGGGCCAATTGCGTAGTTGAATTGAGAAATCTGGAATCAGTGGGGCGCCCGTGCAGTAGCGGGATGCAGTCGTTTAGCCCCACTATCGGGTGGGGCGGAACACTTCCAACGAAACTTTGGCAAAAACATCCAAAACGGAGGGGGAGAAGCTATTAAGAAAGCGTTGAAACATTAACTGTATTCCCAATTCAAGCTATTCTACAATGCCATAGAACTCTTGTACCGGTACCAAGTCATTAAACTACTGAGTGTACCTCGTAGATGCTCAAATTTAAACGAAAATGGCCTGGTCCTGTTCGCACAGAATCACCGGACCATTAGGGCAACCCAGTTCGAAATTTAAGAATGCCACCGTAGCCATCACAATAATCAGATATCATCATCATCCTCGTCTTCTAGAGGGCCTCTCGGCTTGCGCTCGCCTCTAGAGTCCAAAGAATACATGCTTATGGAATCATCGTCAACCCTTCTCCCAGACATGGCAATGGCCTGGCGGCCGGATTCCGAGCTCTCCAAGAACTCACGCAGGCGCTCCTTGCCCACCTCTAATGCTTGCTGAGACGCCGCATTTGCCATGCGCATGATCGGACCCCAGAGATTGAGCGTGTATGTTGCGTATAGAGCAACGCCGACGAACATGAGGAGGAGGAAGTACATCGGATTGCGGAGAACTGTACCAAAATAGTTAGTAATCTGGAGTCCCTTTTCCAAGACAGTTGTGGTTTCATTCAACTTACCCGCCCATATCTCGTTCCACCCAAGCGCAAGCAATAAACCGTAGAAATACAAAGGAACTTGGGCAACACCTCCAATGGCGCTCCGCTTCGCTTCCACATACACACCATCAGCCATCTTCTTAAACCGAACACCAAGGTCTTGAGATTTCGTCTCGCTAAGAACGATCATCTCTTCCTCTAGACTCTTTCCCTCGTCTTCATCGACTCCGCCAATGGGCGCAAGGTCTTCTTCGTCTTCTTGGTCCAGCGACATAGGCGGGATTCCTATCCATTCTGACAAGGGCGGAGGAGCTGAAGTTTCGGACAGTCGAAAACGCGAAAGTAGGGGTATAAGCGTCAGAGTAGACTCTCGTGCTTTCATGTAAGCACCCTCGATATCGTCAGTTGGTCTCCATATGCGTGGGACTCCAAGGTCGTCATAGCGGAACTTATCCTCAAAGCTAAATTAGAGAAAGAATGAGTAAGTAGTGACATAAGGGCAAAAACTGCGGGGCCGTAAAGAAATCAATACATACTTTTCTCTTAGCTTGAGGAGGAGATTCCCTTCCATGACTTCTTCATCGAGCTTGGCTTTCAAAACACCCCAAGACTTTCTCCGCAGTCTCCATAACCCGATTTCGACCTCTTCGGGGCTAGCATCAAAACTTCTGGCTCTCTCGGTAAAGATCGCTTCGGCTTCTCCTACAGTCTTCGTAAAGGTCCTCCAGATCCTATCCCAAAGGTCCTTTTCCGTGGCAGGCTTCTCACCAGTCTCAGGTGCGCCCGATCCACCGCGTCCAGACCCCAATTTATTGAACTCTAGGCCTACTGAATCCCCAAGCCTAGATTTGACCCAACGTTCAATACGAGTAGCAAGGCGACGCATTTCCTCTCCCCTCAGCCGTGCAGAAACTTCTCCAAGCTCCTTGTCGTATAAATTCAGCTCCTGCTCGTATTTACTCCAAGGAGCGCCTACGATAGCTAGGCTTTCAGCCTCCTTCCTGAACTTGCTCACTGCTACCTTCTTTTCACGGTCAACAATCTCGGCAAAGTCGTAACCCCCGCTCTTGCCACCTCTCTTTTGGCCAGCTTTAACAGCTGCCGTAACAGCTCGGGTGAACTCTGCAACACCGAACTTATGCGCAGCAGATAGTTGCCCTTGGGATAAGGCCTTGAGCCTCGTATCAATCTTCCCTTCCAGTTCGGTGCGTTTCCGCGTGAAGACTCCTTTATGGTACCTGCTACCCTCAGTTTCGAAGTCCCTTATTGCCTTAGTCCTTGCGGATCTTATCGCCTCGCCAAGATCAGGTAGCAAAGTAGGATTGCCCAGCCGCACGCTATCCGCTTGCTTAGTCTCCAGTGGTGAGACGGCTTCATCGAACACTACAAGAACCTCTCGAGATATTTCATCACACCTGAATTGCGCCAGTAGTTCCTGTTGGGTCGGAAGATCAAGGTCTTTGTTGTTCAAAATCTGATCCCAAACATTTTCTGCATACACCGCAAATCCGTCGGCAGGAATGCGGCGGTGATACTCTGGTAAGAAAACGCCACCGTCTAACTCCTGTCCACTCCTGAATGCTGCCTTTCGAGGATCCCGATAGCCTTCCCTGAATCGTGTGCCAAGCTTCTCAACTTCCGTAATGAATCGTTCTGGTTGGAGAATCTTATGGGGCAAAGCGACAAACGCAAAATCGAAATAGTCTTCGATCTGCGACTTCTCTAATCCTGGAGGCTTCGATAAGGTACTCCATATACGGGTAAGGTCTTGGATGAGAGTTTCGCGGAGATTTGATAGTGGTGTGGTTCCTAGGTGATCGCGGATGACGAAAAACAGGAGTGACCGAGGTGTGGAGCTGCTCAATTTGCGTTAGACAACTCGGAGAAAAAGTCGTTCTAAACAAAACTCACTTCTTATCCTTCAAGAATAACTGCAAGTTGACCTCGAATACTGTCTTCAAAAGACCCATATTTGCGCCTTGGTAAAGGCCAACTTGATGCTCCCAAATGTTTACAATCAAGACTTCGCTCGTGGCCAAGGCAAAAAGTGCACTCTTCCGTTCAAAGTCTTGATCCTCGCCTCGTTCTCGTCCGTCCGTCCCCTCCACATCCATTACCAGAATATTATCTGCCATCTTTCGGGGACCAGAAGTTGATCCACCGTCTAAGTAATTTTTGGTATTAACAGACATCCATATTCCCTT
Organism: Nothomitra cinnamomea; assembly: GCA_022345685.2. NCBI lineage: Eukaryota > Fungi > Ascomycota > Geoglossomycetes > Nothomitra > Nothomitra cinnamomea. Next base: position 25,713 of record JAJDMX020000073.1, on the reverse strand, counting down.
CGTCGTCTGCCTCCTCTGAGACTCAGACATGACGCCAAAGTCGGTGCCGAAGAGGTGGTTGAGCAGCGTTGATTTCCCTGTGGATTGTGAACCAAACACTGAAATAAGATGGTAGTTAAAGCCAGCCGGTATTATGTTTTGAATGCTGAGGTAGGTCGAGAGATGGGGACTAACACCGTTCGCCAGATCAGCCATTCGTTCTTAGATTCGGTTATCTATGTGGAACTCACTTGAACTGCTTATCCTCATCAATAACTTGTACGCCGTGTTCATATTGTTCTTTGGTCGGCGGGTCTCCGGATACAGGCGCAAAGTGGCCATTGACGGTTAATACTGAAGGGGAGGTAGGATACTTGGTAATGGTATGTGGTCTTGATGCACTTAGGGTCCTGTCGCGCCCTCCGTTTGATGTTGCCATAGCCATGCTGTAAAACCGGCGGTGTGTGCAAGGAAAATAGTACGCAGATCAACTAGAAAGGAGCTGCAAGGAGAGATCAAAAAGCTGGTTGGGAAGATGAGGATTCTAGGGAATTTCCAAAGGGAGAGTGTTTGTGAACATGCTAAACCCAAATAGGCCCCGGTTAGCAGCCGCGTAAGTTTGGCCTTCTGACCCCGGCATCGCTGATAACTAACGAAATAATAACAGAGCGGACGATCAAACGGTCACGGAGCGGGCCTCGGACTAAAATTAAGGAAATTATTCTTTACCTCTGGGTCATTTATCGAAATCTGGGGCATATGGTAAACTTATTTAAATCCTTCGAGAAACAAGAGACTGGCTCCCCTGTACATATGTTTCCTGCGGAGCATTTTCCGCAATCATTCAACGGGAAGCACTTCCGTGCCTAGTTTTCCTGGGCCTAGCATTGTAAAGACGGTACCACAGTACTTAGGACGCCAAAAATATCTACCCTAAAGTTGTAAATATCTCTCCTTTTAAAGAGCACCCAGAATTTCAGGTCTTTGTCTTGTATAAAAGCATTGTTTTATTCTGAGACTGATGACGTAAACTATCACGAGACGAGCGCATTCAAAATATTTTGAATTTCGCTCATAGTAGTCCTAAAATATAGTGAGCGATCAGTATAATTTGGTCTAACCTTGGTGTCTTTCGGAATTTTGGCACTATCGACAGTGAATTCGTGAGTCATCATATTGCCCTGCTGTTTCTCGAACTGCAACCCACCAAATATCGACAAATAACCCCCACTCCACTCGAGGCCGCCGGTATAATCGGGTCTCGGCTTCCAAACTGCCACATCTCATACACGACTGCAGAAGCTATTCTATAGCTAGTAGAGGATGTTCAAGAAGAGGCCCACTTTCAAGCCCTTGTCGCCACTACGGTCCTCGGACCGTCGAAAGCTGGCTGACCAGATTATTGCAGACTTCCAGATCAAAGTCGGCAACGAACCAGAACAACAAAATGAGCCCTCAGCGATCAGAAACTTATTACTTCCAGACAGCTCTTTGACCGCCAAATTCACGACCACAGTGGGTCCAGACTTGAAAACTGTTACTGGTACAATATATGTTGGAGCACATCCTGGGGAGGAGCAGAGAATACTATGGATGAGGATAGAAGAACGGATGTATCCTACAGGTAGACTTCTAGTTTTTCCTTTACAGCATGTGCAGATGATTTTTGTGTACTGACAATGTGACAAGTCTACACACTTTGGCATAACCCTGGCCTTGTTCCATTGCTCCACACTCCCGATATGGTTCTGCAGAAACTTCGTGGTGGGGCAGATCTCATGACTCCAGGCCTTGCTCGTGGTCCATCATTTCCTTCAGGAGCCAAGCAAGGCTCTATTGTCGCAATCGCCAGCTTGGGCACGCCTAGTGTCCCTACGGTCGTTGGAGTGTGCGAAATTGACGTGAGCGAATTGAAAGCAGTTGCAGGTCAGAAGGGTAGGGCTGTGAGAGGTGTCCACTGGTATGGGGACGAGATATGGGCATGGAGTTCTGGAGGAAAGGGTGGTGCGGCTGCTCCCACAGAGCTTGACGATTGGGACATTAATAAGGGTTATGAGGTGGAAGATCTCTGTGACGAAGTTAATAAAGCTACTCTAGAAGACGGAGATCTAGGAGTTGAAGAAGATGGAGGAGTGGTGCTGGATGGGGGACAGGAAAAACGAGAAGAAAATGGTGATTGGTCGGGTGGAGAAGCTCCGCAGTCTAAATCGAAAGCGCCCGAAGAAAAACCTTTGACCACGAAAGGTATGTCCGCGTTTTATTTTCAGTGTTTTACCGTGAAGGGCTTCCGTATTTATATGCATTTGAGCTGTGTATACTCACAGGAATGCTCGGTGTCTATGACCATGGAGGTGCAATCTGATTCTGAGCGTGTAGAGATCGACGAGGCGTTCGAAAAGGCCTTCCTGTTCGGCCTTCATCACTATCTCACGACCAACAAAAGCGGGCCGAACCATGGGCTTGACTTTCCTCTAACCTCTTCCTTCGTCATTGCGTCTCTAGTCCTTCCATATCTCCCGATATTTACACCCGGTCAAGCCTCCTCTCTACAACTAAAGAAGACAAGTTGGAAGAGTGCAAAGAAGTTCCTAAAGGCTCTAGATAAGAAGGGTTGGGTCAAATCGAAGGACCGCAGCGGCGGCGAAACAGTTATCCTGGATGTCGACTGGAATGAGAGTGATATCAAAGACTTCGTACCCTACCGACTACCTTCGAAAGATGAGCCTGACAGCCAAGGAGGCGTAGGTGCCGCAGAAGTGTCTGAAGATGGTTCGAAGATCCCGCAGCTTAAGAGAATTGGGCTCTTCAGGCCAAAGGACCAACTTGCGCCATTATTTAAGGCTGCCGGCGCCAAGTAAGAATTTTCTGAACCCTCCTGTTTCCCTAATCGAACTCTTCGTATCCATATAGGTGCGATCGCGGCATGTTGCGACGTGCTTACGAGCGTCATATGCACATGGCCGTGGAGAGTTCATAGGGGTCCTAAAGCGAAATGGAAATAAATTTGTCTTACATGGTAATTTACACTTTCTTCGGTCCGATGGCTGACGTCTGGAGCCGACAGTTTGAAGTCTCTTTATTTGGCAAGCGAAATTCGGGCCGTCGTTACAACATATATTGAATCAGAATCTCTAGTGATCAATACCAACAAACGGTTGGCGAAGATTGACCCGGTCCTTGCTAACGGTGTATTTGATTCAGACTCGCCTACCGACAGAGAAGTCGTCGCAAAGGGTACCGTCCCGAGGGACCAGATTTCCTATCGCGTTCTCCAGAATTGCTCTCCCTTTTGGACACTCCTTAAAGGCAACGAAACTAAAGACGATGTTAAGCCGAAAGTGGGAAAGGCACCAAACATTCAAATCGTACTGGAAACACGATCAGGGAATAAGACTGTAACTAAGGTCTCCGGCATAGAGACGTATCATGTGAATCCAGCTTCTTTTGCTGTCGAAATGCAAAAGGCATGCGCAAGCTCAACAAGTGTGGGGCAACTTGTGGGAAGCAGTCCGAAGCAGCCAATTATGGAGGTGATGGTTCAAGGACCCCAAACACAAGCGGTCATTAAAGCGTTGGAGAAGGAAGGAGTCAACCGGCAATGGATTGATGTGGTCGATAAAACGAAAGGGAAAAAGAAATGACAAGTGTCTGGATTGTCTGGACTAGCAATCGATAAGCACTGATCAACTCGGCAGTCGCCAGGACTACCTAGGTACCGCTATCAGATTGTTCCAGAATCTTATTCCATGGGAGCATATGGACCATGCGTGACGGCACTTGATGCCACTTTATTCGTACCGTACTCCGTACATGACGTGAGACAATTAACGTGCGACGGACATCCGAAACAAAACGGCGAGGTGAAATTGCAGGACGGGCCAAAAAAAGCGGTGGCGAAATCCCTGCATGGTGCATACCCCTCGCCGCTTCCAACCTGCCTACTTTCGTGCGAGCCGGGTAATGAGTCGTAGACGTTTTACCCGCAATTGGGAGTGAGGCAGGGCTAAATCTAATCTTCCAGCATCCAACACGAACCACAGCCTGACAAGTTCTCCATCGCCCATCTGCATAAACGCCTGCGACCCTCGGTGCCACGCTTAGAACATCTGAATCTGTTGTGCTACGATACTGAGGTTGACCTCGAACGGATAACACGTGCTTGGCAGAGGGGAACCGCTGCCTGGCGCTGGCATAACGTCCGGCTCCACAAGAAGTCTGGTAAGCGACCAACTTCCATATTTGTTGATTGCCGTTTGGCGTGAACGCGGCGGCGATATCCCTCTTATACACGTCCCCGAGTTCCCCGAGTCCCGGGGGGGTTCAATGGACAGCATATCCTAGGGGTTTGGGATTTGAGGTCTTGCTATTTGTTAATCAATCTCACTGGTTGCGAGTGTACTTTCGAGGAAGTTTACAAGGGGCTGCTCTTTGCTTTTGGTCTCCAATCTACTCAAAACCTTCGGTCAGTCACTCGCGTGCTAATTTCTCGGGACTTCTAGGCTTAAGCAAGTACCGTCAACAATCAGCCAAGTGATTTTGTGCCACCGATCCACCGAGAAAACGCGCATTACCGTCGTTACTGGAGCACAAAGCTATGTCTCGCGTCCAAATATATTCTACACTGAGGATACCGTGATTTTGCCCGTTACGCCCGAAAGGGCCGAGGTGTGGGGAGAACGCTAGCCAGTCCTTCTTCACGCCGGGTTACGCCCTAAACAGCACCGACAACGTAGCTGCCTATCCAACGCCGTTAGGTTCGGTGTAGACAATCCCTGTTACGACTCGCGTGTCAAGGGGAGACGTGCAAAATACAGCTAGCGTACCGCGTGGCATCGGAACAATTGTTTTCGAACACCCGTTTTGAAATATATTCCCTTATTCTTATACAACTTTGTTGCCGCGGTTAGAGGTTGAGACCTCTTGTGTGAGGACATGGCTGATGGCATGGGTAGTGGGGGTAGTACCGAGTGGAGGTGGGTGTCTCCCGATTTTCCATTTGAATTTATTCATTTAAACGCCATCCCTAGCCTTGTTTTGCTTGTCCTTTCTCGCAGCTGTTTCGTTTTGACGAACGACGTCCCCCACTTTGTTGCCCCGCAGCATGCCCTGTCAAAATTTGTCCGGGACCCAGTCATTCTTACTATCAACGTCGACTCTCGGAGACAATCTAAGAGCAGCTTCTGGTTCCTCGCCAGAAATATGAGCCGCTCAGGTGAGCCTCCGCAGAGATCCCTGGCTGCACCTTTGCGCTCGAATCCTCCTTCTAGTCAAGTTGCGACGTTGCGGCCTACACTTGTTTCTATTCCCCAGAAATCAAATTCTGTGCTTCGTAAAGCCTCTGCGCCGTCTCTGTCCATTGTCTCGGCTCGGGATGATAGCGAAATGGTGGACCGAGCACGGGCACCTGCAAGACAACCACGTCTGCAAAGATCAATGTCTTTATCCAAAGCCCTCCCTCCCTTGCCTCCCGTATCAATCGCTTCAAGAGATAGGGGCAAGAGACGTGAAGGTGCTTCAACATCGGGTCATGGAACCCCGGAAAGAAAAAATAGTCAGCACAATGAATCAGCGCAGCTTCTAGTTCACTATTCTTCTCTACAAGAACGCACCAGCAAGGACAAGTCCCCGGTACACAAACTAACAAAGCCCAATAGGCGGAAGCTGTCCGGGTCTTCCTCAAACAAGACGGCAAGCAGAGACTCCACCAGGTCCAGAAGCACCTCTGCTACCACTACCACTACCACCACCACCACCACCACCAACAACAACAACAACAACAACACAACTCCTACTTCGAGCAGAGGAGAGGTCTCGCAGTCTACTCGCCCAAACATGGCAGCCACGTCACTCAAATCACTCAATTCATACTCATCACAGCCGGAAGCAGAGAGCCCGACAGTACCAATTTTTGGTAGCGTCTCAGGTGGAAGTTTTCGAAATAATATTTTTGGCCGCAGCAGGGAAAGAGGTGGTAGCAAGGGCGAAAACGAGGACGATCGAAAGGACAATCGATTTGGAAGCGCGGCGGCTTCGTCATCTGGGGACCCAGGTTTTGTTGGAGGTCGGGGTCGAGGTCCAGGCGAATTTGCAAACTCCGGACTGGCACGGAAGCTAAGTGGGCGCAAGAGGGGCAAACATTCTCCAAGCCCACACCGAGATATCGCAAGTGCAAATAATAGTGCAGATGAAGATGCTCTTGGAAATTCGACAAGGAGAGGATCTGTCATTGGGAAGGTCGCGCAAAAGGCGAAGTCGGTATTGCCATTGAAGAGAAATTCAAGAGATGCTAAAGGGGAGAGCTCTAAAAATCTCGCCGTTAAGACATCACCTTCGTCTTCGTCCTTTCAGGAATCTCCAATGATGCACATGCTTACATCCCCAGAGGCTGAATCATCCTCAGAGGAAGAAGATAAGGAGAATGAAAGCCAGCGGGAGACTAAGAAGCGCTCTAGTCTTAATGATAGATCACGACCAGGGTCATCGAAAACGAAGAGCATATCCTTCGCTGCATCAAATAAAAAGTCGCAGACAACTCGCAATTCAGCTGGGGAGAAGAGCCCGCGACCAGGCTCTTCGTCGGCAAAGAAAGACTCGTCCCCCATGACAAGTCCGTCAAATGCTGGGTTTGCGCAAGCTGAAAGCATTTTGAGACCTCGAACCGTTCCACCACGGAAAGCGTCCGTCAGCGAAGTGAACCAGATAGCAGAATCCATACCCCCTCCATCCAACGCTCCAGTAACGAAGCGGAGCAACAAGATAATGGAACTATCAGCTGCAGACCTAAGATCCCCAGATATTGTCCCCAGCTCGTTGGCATCCACGCCAAAGCTGTCCCCTATCAAGAGTCCCGCGACTAGTGCTAGCCTTGGTATAGAGACAAAACGAAACATATCAACAACTGCAATTGAAACCATGTCACGGTCTACATCCCATTCGTCGGAGAATTCGCTCCAAGTAGGAGTGACTGACGTACTAGAGCGAAGCAAAATTACCGTACCCAGTGTGCGCCCCACCACAGCAGACCGTCCCAGTGCTCTACGACAAGCGTCCGTCGGGAAGATCAACACACAAGCAAAGGCCACTTCTTCCTCTAAGCCCAAATTAACTCCGCCGGCTCGAGGAAAGAGGCATCCACCATCCCTCGAGCCTCCGATGCCGGATCCTGAGAAGTCGCCAAAGGTCGAGCCAGCCCCACCGAGTGGTATGTATTGGTCAAAAGCACCTTGCTATGGTCATGACCATACTGCCCTTCGCGCTCATACTGCTACGCTAATTGGGAGCGGCATCTACGTCTTCGGCGGCTGTGATGCCAAAGCTTGCTTCAACGACCTCTATGTTTTCGATGCCGACTCCATGTTTTGGTCGAAGCCAGAATGTACAGGGGACATACCTCCGCCTCTACGCGCCATGACGACAACGGCCGTCGGGAAGAAGTTGTTCATCTTTGGTGGCGGAGACGGACCAACTTATTATAACGATATTTACATCCTAGACACAATCAGTTTCCGATACACTAAACCCAAGCTTGTCGGAGTAAAGCCATCGAAAAGGCGAGCACATACAGCTTGCCTCTACAAGAATGGCATCTACGTGTTTGGGGGAGGTGATGGTGTTCGTGCTTTGAACGATGTTTGGAGACTGGACGTTTCGGATATTTCGAAGCTTTCATGGAAGCTCATAAGCGCACCAACTTCAGCCACCAAATCCTCCTCTGCAACGCCTGGCACCACCGTATCAAATGGTATGTCGGGCCGGGATGGAGCATCGAGGCCAACGGCACGGGGCTATCATACCGCAAACATGGTTGGCTCCAAACTTATCATCTTTGGTGGCTCAGACGGCGTGGAGTGCTTCCGCGATGTATGGGTCTTTGACGTGGAGGCATTAGTTTGGAAGCCTGTCGACATCAAAGTCTCGTACCCTCGACTCAGTCACACCGCCACAGTGGTCGGCAGCTATCTTTTTGTCATTGGTGGGCATGACGGCGTGGAGTATTCTAGCGAGGTACTACTGTTGAATTTAGTCACCATGCAGTGGGACCGAAGGAAAGTCTATGGAATGCCGCCGACTGGTAGAGGGTATCACGGCACAGCGTTGCATGACTCGAGATTGTTTGTTCTCGGTGGTTTCGACGGGTGAGTTGTACCTCCTATAGCTGCTCCTTTAGGAGTCTGCGAAACCTGACGCTAATGTTTTTCCTTATAGGAACACTGTGTTCGATGACACCTACATTCTCGAGCTAGCAGTCAGCGCCTACTACTCACAGATCTCCCACTTCACGATTGATGTCTGAAAATGTTTCGCATACGTTTCACGTCCCTTCTCGCGTTCATCTTATTTTGCAGCAAACAAAGACAAAGTCCATGGCACCAGCGTGGCGGCGTTCCGTCTTTCTCTTATTCATCCTTGCCATATTGCCTAACGCTAGTTTTCTTTCTCTGGGAGAAAGAGGAAATACCACTTTTGCGCTGTACTTCTGAGGGCTGACGACGAGTGAGTTCCGCTTTATACTATGTTTATAAACTTTTTTTAGCGCGAGAGCTTCGCTTTTGTTTTCGTGCATAATTAAGTGAGACCCAGGAGGTAAGAATGTTGTAATGGAGTGTCTGGGGATTTAGCTTTGACTACTTTGCATGTTGGTTATATCCAAAGGAGGGGAAGGACTTCAGAATGTGGAGGGTGTTTGGTTCGTTAGAAATGTGTGAGAGAATTGCTGTGAAATGGTATACGATTTCTAAGCCATGCTCCTTGTTACTGATATCATTTCTGGCACCAGTTCAAAGAATTAAGCGCTAAGAATGAAGTCAGTCGCAGGAGAGGTGGCCAGCTGAGATAGGCTTATTGAACAGTGCAGGCCGTAGAGGGTTATTCGTTACGAAATAGCTGTCTCGAGTCCTCCTTGATAGGAATAGTGCGCTGTGGCTGCTGTCTAACGGTGCCGGAGATCTGTCTAGACTAGTCCCATCACCCTTCTCTTTACTGAATGCGAAACAATAGCGTTAACATCCCAAGACACGGGACCAACCACACCTAGCATACAAATTCGAAATCTGGAATATCGTAACTCTACTAACATGTTTACATGAAATTCCCGACAGCCTTACCCGCCAATACGATTTTTCGTCCACTCCGACAGTTTGCAGTTCGTATTTCAAGTACATATAGGACTGCTTACAAAGGCGTTCCAGACTTTTACAAGATGACGTCGATCCTCCAAAATTTGCCAAAACTTTTGTCCTAAGAAATAAAAACCCCAATAGCCTCCTACTGAAACCGGGTGCCGTAACCAATAACTACTCCCGGCTCGTACCGGCTTGCTTATCCCCCAGAGGCCTTTCGAGCGTTCGAATCAGACCATTTCTTGAAAAGTTAGTAAACTTACGTAAGCCCTGTTATGCCGGCTCTCTCTGGAGTTAGCTGACGTCACCCTGCGTCAGTGATCCGTTTTCGGTGATTTGTGTTCGAGGATTTGAACCCGCGGAAGTCTTTAGATGCTGCTTGACAATCTTGAAAGCCACGAAAAGGTGAAGAGGCGACACACTAAGCTGCTATATAGAGGGCTTTTTGCTGTGTATCCATGTAGGTTTGGAATTGGCAGCTCAATCGAGGATCTTCGACACAACATTTCCGATATCCTCTAGGCCAGGATCGGCGATTTTTTTATCTTCGCATCCTATCTCTAACAAGCTCATACACTACACGTCTCGGCCTTCATCCACCGCCACACAGCTCCTCACCTCCCACAACAAACCCGCCCACGAATCCAAAATGAAGATCCTCACCAAAGAAGAAGAACAAGCCCACTACCAAGCTACCGTCCGCGGCGGCATTAAAGGTGGGCTCATCGGCCTCGGAACCGCCTTCGGCGGCGTGGCCCTCGCACATATGAAATCACCCGCCTTTCGCTCCCTCACCCTCCCACTGAAAGCCTTCCTGGTCACGTCGGGGGGCACATTCGCTGCAATTGTTATGGCGGACCGTTCGTCTCGCGCCTTCGAGAAGATGCGGCATCCGGAGGAATCCGAGTACAAGGACAAGACGGCGCAGGCCCTCGAGGAGGTGCGGAGAAGTGAGTCGCTGATGCAGAGGGCTAAGGATTGGGGTCGAGAACATCGGTATCCGATTGTGACTGCGAGTTGGGTGGCGAGTATGGGAATTGCGCTTGGATTGGTTGGGAGGAATCCGTATTTAAGCAAACAGCAGAAATTGGTGCAAGCGAGAGTGTACGCGCAGGGATTGACGCTGGCGGTACTTGTGGCATCGGCGGCGTTTGAGATTGGGGATGCGAAGAAGGGCCAAGGAAGGTGGGAGACGGTCATGATTGTTGATCCGAACGATCCGGAGCATAAGCATTTGATTGAGAAGAGGATTCACCATGAGAGTTATGAGGGGGAGGACTTGTGGAAAGGTAGGTTTACGTCTCTTTCGATATCGTTGTTCCTCTGGTTGTTCAATCTGCTGACTTTGGCACTTCTCTATAGATATGGTCGAGGCAGAAGAGCAAAAAATGAAAGAGAGAGCGGCAGCTGTCAAGGAACAGGAAGAGAGGGACCGAAAAGCTCGCAAGGGCAGCAAGAAGACTGCCGATAAATCATAATTCAAATCTCATCACCTTGTTAACAAAAACTACCTCTCTCCTCTGAGGATGCAACGTTCAAAAGTTCTTATTGGGGACCCCCATTGATGTGTGGATACTATTCCGGCGTGTTGTAAATATTTTAGGTGCATACACTCATAGTCGGTTTCACTGCTTCGGTGAATCGGAAGTGGAGGGCGCTAATAGTCTATTGAATCTTCTCTCTAATTCATGCTTTTGCGGTTCAAGGTTTTCGTAACAGGAAACGATATCGTGCATGCTTGTTTCTCACTCTTGGGTAATCGCATTTGTATGTTTGTGTGAAGCGTGTGCGCTTTGTTTGTACTGAATATGGGGTTATGAGATGAACTCAGCATCCTATCTATCCTGGGGACATATAACTCAAACTCGAATTGAACGCCGTAGAGCATAGATCGTTGCCCGGACCAACGAAGTATATCCATTCAAAACCGTCTTGCCGCCATATCACCGCTTTAGTCAACGCCTTCAATGCAGAAAAGAGACAACGAAAATCAAAAAACCTCCTCTCCAACACTCCCTCCAAACCAACCCACCATCTCATTTCCCTCTTTCACCTCTCCTGCACTCGAAAAGTAATCTGTAACCCTCATCCCTTCCTCATCCTCCTGTACCGGCCATTCGACTGTCACGCCCTTGCCCTTCCCGCCACCAGGTGGCTCCAACAAGTCCTTCGCGGTCCCCCAGCTAAACCGACATACATTTCCCCACCCGAAGACGGGATCCATATTTCGCTTTAGCCAGTTTGAACACCGTGCATCGGAAGGATAGCCTGAACCCCAACCCTCTTCCTCCGCGACAGCGGCGGGTATTTCCTGACCCTCTGAGAGAGAGAGATCTGCCGGTGTGGGAGAGATGTAGGCACGGTAGCACACCTCCAACGCTGCGTCCCTCGTAACCTTCGCGCAGACCGAAGCCGCGCTCACACACGGATACAATGAATCCGCTTTCTTCGCGACGACCACCTTTGCAGTGGGGAAGATCCGCGCGAGTTTTGTCTGGTAGACCTGTGGGCTGCCAATCGTGTCGATATATATCTCCGTAACATTTACACCGCTCTTAATTACACCCCAGATCAAGGCTATGGTAGAGTCCATTGCTTGAGCGTTGAGATTATATTGCGTGGGCCGCATCATGGCGGCGGAGATGTCGCGAGGTGACATAACTGTTACGCCCCATCCGCAATTGCCGTGTAGATCGTTGCTAGGTGTGCATAGCGTCTTCATGAGCGATGTGCGGAAGGCGGGAGTAAGGACTTTGGAGTCGTTGAAGTGGTGGGTTTCTGCGAGGAGAGAATGGTGGAGGGGAGCTGGGAGGTAGAGAAGAGCATAGACCATTGGGCCAAGGACTGGACCGCGGCCGGCTTCGTCGACGCCCAGAATGCATGGCGTGGCGGGTGAGGACGAGATTGTGGGGGGGACGGGCGAGTGGTGGGTGTAAGTTTCGCCAGCGAGGAGGGAGGAGGGGGATATGGAGGGGGGGAGGAAGATTGAAGAAGGTGGAGTTTCGTCGTCCATAGTCCGTTGTTTGGCGAATATAGAGAGTTGTTGCGGGCTGCTGAGGTGTTTGGATATCGTATAAATGCCCAATTAGTAGTTGGTGGAGTGTTTGTGGCTGTTAAGTATTCGCAGTGGTACTGCGCAACACCAATGTTGTGAGGTTGTGGGGGAGACGCGTTTGGGGGAGACGCGACAGATCGCTTGCCAAGACTTTTTTTGGGTGTGGTCGCGATCGCCCACTTGGGCGTTTGTTTTGTTCCCACGACTGTCCTCATCGGCCTCCATCGCTGAACTCCTGAGGGTGTTGATTCAACGACAACACAGCGCATACCGATTGTGTACACTGCTGACATTGTTCAGCCTACGGCAAATTCGATTGCGGATGCTAGATTAACTGCCTTACTGATTATTTTCGTGCGCGACAACACCGAGCGGAGATGGGGCCTGCAAGCGCTAGAAAAAGAGATCGCGAAGCTAATTTTCTTGAGTTGGGTGTAGCTGGAAGGTAGGGATTGTGCTACATGAAATGATTGCGCAGATCTCTATGGACTATAGCTGTTGCGCAGGAGAGATACAAAGGACTTGCGCTGACATACAATCCGCAGGAGAACCGGGGTGACGCTGAAGGACACTGGCATACGCGATGAACATGGACTTGAGCCCATTGACGGTATCTTTTCGTCGCCCACGAAGTCACCTGAAAAGGCGCCTGCAAAGGCTTCACTAAAGAGGAATGGGGTTCGCGCGCAGAACTCCACGATTACGACAGAGGAGGAAATGGACGTGGCAGAAAGTATGGGTCAGCCTCATCTTACTATCGGTGCATCACGAGTAACTGTTGCGTGGGTATTGTGAAACTATTTCTAACTACAATGTGCTCCCTCAGGCACGATGCCGGATGTCACCGAGGCTCTGACGGAGCGGCGACTCCAGCATTCCGCCAGAACCGCTCTCCCACCACCGCGAGCCCGTTCTCCTATCAAAACTTACCTGAATTCTCCGGCAAGAAGGGGATCTTCACTAGGACCAATCTCGTCACCATTGCGGCGGTTGAATGATAGCCAGGCAGGAGCAGCAGCTGTTAGTCGAAGATTAAATTTCTCGACTATCGAGCAGTCGCCTTTCTTGGCCAAACCCCCGCAGAAGGCTAGAATGGTCGCCGATCTGGGTCCATCGTTGTTTGAAAACGAGGCTAGTGTAAAGAAACCAGGTGGGAAAGCTGATGCGAGCTCAAAAAGAAGGACTTTGGAATGGATCCAAGAGGACGAGCGAAATCCGCAGCAACAGGCACAACAGCAAAGTCAGGACAACGAATATGGTGATGATGACGACTTCCAACCCGTACAGATGGATGATAATTACGAGGATCAGATGCAGCGGCAAGAAATAGAGCCGCAAGCAGGTTACGAGTCCCCCAGTCTTATATCACCTCCGCTAAAACGGCCACCAGGCCGTCCACGGAAAAACCCACCCCCCGCAAACGCTCCTGCAAAAGCTCGGGCTGGTCCTAAAGCTACTGTGACGGCCTCTAAGAATGGACGAGGGCGCCCTCCAAAGAACCCACAACTACAAGTGTTTAGAGACTCGCCTAAACGGAGAAGGCAGGGAGAGGATGTTGAGACTGAGGATGAAGATGAATACCAGGACGAACGTCCTGCGAAGAGAAGGCGTGATGAGTCCGTCGAGTCACCGCCAGCTCGTCAAAAACAGAAAGGAAACAAGCCACCTCCTTCACAGCGTGACCCTAACGCCAGGATATCCTCTGGTCGAAGATTAGAAGAATCTTCAAAAGAACACAGCCCAGAAAGAAAGAAACCAGGTCGGCCACGGAAAGAAGCTCAGAATCCTTCCCTCAAGCCTAGAAGTCTCTATATCACCCGCCGCGAGACACCTTTTGATAGTGGGGCATCAAGAACTCGATCGGGGAGAACTTCAGTTAAACCCCTCGCGTACTGGCGGAATGAACGGATCGTGTACGGTGAAAGCGACGGAAAACCCGGTGGGGGGTATCTACTGCCAACGATTAAAGAGATTATCCGGACGGAGGAGGTAGAGCCCGTCAAGCCAAAACGGCGGAAGCCCGTTCCAAAAAAGAGGAAGACGCCAGAGTCAGAAAGTGAGAAAGAGGATGAGGAGGTAGAGGAGTGGGAGAGAGACCCAGGAATACTTCGTGCAGAGGTCTACGAGTGGGATAACGAGCTGGGCAAGGTCGATGAGCAAGCTCCACCTGTAGAGACAGGTGAGTCCCTCCATCACTCCCCCTCCTTCCCCAGAACCCTCCCAGAATCCCCACCATCCTGAATCTCAAACTAACCCCCACATTCCTCTATAATAGACATCGTCTTCTCAGCCAACGCCATCGAGACCGTCCCTGTAGCAAACAGCACCTTCCGGTATGCCAAGATCATCAGCTTACCCTTCTACGGCGCAGGCATGGTGGACCTACCACCTAAAGGGCAGAAGCGCATGAAGAATTCCCGCACAATGCATATGTCGTTCTTCGTGCATCGCGGGCGCGTGCTCGTTGATGTCGCCGGCACACAATTTCGCGTTGGGAAGGGGGGCATGTGGCAAGTTCCTAGAGGTCAGTTAGTTCATTTTGTACCGCGTTCACTTTCTTTAGCTTTGGAGCGATGTGATTGGATTAATTGCCGTTTGACGGTGCAGCGCATCTTTCGATTGTGCACTGCCTCTATAATCCATGTGTTTTTAAGATCTGATTGTTGTTGTTTTACTTTATTTTCATTTCCCTGCCGCCTCTTTCCCACTATAGATGCACGTGCAGTTTGTCGGTGAAAGGACTTGTTCATCCTCGTCCTATCTATTCTTCAGCCCTTCAGCCCTGGTTGGCCCGTGCAACGAGCCATGGTTACACATCTCGCTATTGTACGTCCTGGTTCCCGATGTACCGACGGATCGAGGTCTTCTCATTCGACGACTGTTGACAGAAGACACATCTGGCACCTCGGCACGGGATGCACCTCCCCGGAGTCTCACGTCTACATCTGCAGAGAATGTACACTACATACACATGTATGCAGTATTCTTGCGTGTGGAGCCGGGAAGGCTCCCGTGATCTCGGTATCACCCCGCTTGCTTCGCCAGAACAATGCAGCTTCCCGTGCACTCTGTGGCCTTCCGGTTCATGAAATGCTTCTGCCTAGATAGCCCACCGTATTGCTCTTGGGACATGATGGACCCGGTTTTTCTGGTGTTGTTTTTGCCTTGTGTTGCCTTGTGTTCTGGCAAAAAATTTACGCGGGTTTCTGTTTCAGCCTATCCATGTTTGATATTTTCGGTTCTGTTTGCATTTTGCACTCCCTTACAGCTTCGTACTGTTTCATCTTCTCCTGCGTCCGCAAAGCAGAAGCAATGCAACACAAGGCAACAGGAAACTGACCTGTGTTCCCGTGACACAATATAGGCAACTTCTACAGCATCACTAACGAATCCCCCACGCAACTCGCGAAAATTTTCTTCTCCCAGGGCTGCGAGCCGGCTGCGGGGGATATGTAGGATAGAAGCCGTCATGTGTGCCATATGGACGGAAAATTCTGAAGGTGAGGGGATTTAATTGACTTTTCCATTTTCTTTCTTCTATTGTGGGGGAAGGAAAATTGTAAGTGTGGCTGGTGCGCGTGGGGGGGTTTTGCAAAGAAAAAATAGGGAAGTGAGGCCCCGGTATCCTCGAATGGACAGAAAAAGTAATGGAATCGAAGGAACGAGTTTCGTTTTTCTATCACTGTACTTTTTCTGTCCAAGCCCTGGAATCTTTTTTTTTCTTCTCGGAGAATTCCACCATAATTCCCTCGTTTCGAGAAGCGATGTGGTCTGTGAAGGGCTGAGACGGGCTGGGGGTGGCTTAGTTTACTTTTCCGCCCTTTCCTTTTTATTTTATTTTTTATTTTTTATTTTATTTCTTTTCGGTCTCCCCGTTGTTGTTGTTGTTGTTGTTGTTTGTTTTCATTCTGCGTATGAATATGAACAGGAACAGGAACGGGGGAATCAGGAACCCCGCGCGTGATGATGTTTTCTTTATTGGGGCGAACTGCTCTTGATTTCTTGCATCATTTCCGCGGCACTCTTGATGGTGGGTTTCGACTGAGCTGAATGATTTAAGCGTATGCCTCACTTTAGGGAGTAGAGGAAAAAGCGACACCTTAATCTCAGTCAGGAGGCAACGTGAACTTTAGATGGATGGGATAGTTTATGCACGTCATGTATGAGCGAGTGCCTTGAGATGTTCATGGGTCGTCGTAATTGGGATTAGGGGTATCTATGATTCATTCAAGCTGAGCCGAGTGACAAAAGCACTGAAGGTATAGCAAAGCGAAGCCCTCGCCCTCTCAATCACATCTCCTCCATCTCTGCCAACTCATCCAGAACCGGCCACTCACCAACCTCCACCTTCTCCGGCTTGACGAAAACACCCCTCTTTTGCCCTCCCGCATCAAAGTACCTCTTTCCACCTTCCTTTACAGAACCGTCGTTCTTCCCAACCGGCTCATCTAACTTTACACCTACCCACACCACCCCCTTCGGACTCGGTATCTCGTCCACTTCACCCACATACGCCACCTCGCCTCTCCGTCCGTCCGTCTCCCCACCTAGCCTACACCGGACACCGACTTTAATCCCGCGTTCTTGGACGACGGTCTGCAAGGCAGCGAGGCGTTGAGCTTCGAGGGTGGGGGCAGAGGGGTCGAATCGGCCAAGCTTGTTGCGCTGCTTCCAGGCCAAGACAGAGTCGGGGAGGGTAGCGTACTGGTCTGGTGGCATCTCGTATTTAGGGACTGAAGAGGGGTCATGCAGGTTAGGACGGAGAGAGGGCGGGCGGGTGTCCGTTACCTGTATTTTTGGGATGAAATTAGTTGAGGATAGGAAGGTAGTTGAGTTTGTAGATGCGGTGGTGAAGATGATGTAAGGATGGGAATCTGGAAGTCTAGAAGTCTTGAGGGCGACAGGGGGATGACAAATGCGGGAGGATCAAAATAGTGATAAGCTCTTTTTTCGGCTACATGTGTTTGCGCGGCCTTATTTTTGCTTTTTAAAAAAGGGTTCGTTTTTATCTTCGGGTACTTTGGTATCCGTGTATGAAAAGTTAAAAAAGCTAACTGGGAATACGGAAAGCGCTCAGACGAGGTTCACAGCACGGAGCTCCTCAATTGCGGAGAGGAGCTGCCGCGCAGTGTACCAAAGATTGCGGTGAGGTCTAACCCCCCCACGAACGGAAGGGAAAAGAAAAGATCAACAACAAACGCGAGGAAAAGCGGGATGTTTGATGTTTTGCAAGAAGCACGAACTACGCCATGGCGCTGACGGGAAATGCCAAGGAGGCAAAATTTAAATTAAGATAAAGAAAAAGGGAGATAGAAACGAAATGAAATTAGGTTAAGCACGTAACGATTTAGGGAGAGCTCACTGTAATTTCAGCGTAAGGCTGCAACGGAAAGTTCGAGAGTAAGGTCGTCTCCTCATCGGGTGCTTCAAGCGGGATTGCGTCTTTCCCCGGTAATTTTAGGGCTAGCCGTTGCGCCGAAGGCGGGACACCCGTCACAGGTTCGAGCTTCGACTTCAGCTGAGCTAGGCTCCAGGACGGAGAACATCGCTTCTCTGCTCCTGCATTATCGGAATTAATGAGGAGGGGGACGTCGTGCGCTGTCTGCATGCTCAAGCTCATCTTGTTTCCCGCCGTTTCGGTTCGGGATGTCTGTAGTATGCCCTGTCTGAGTCAATAATGTCTCGATGTAACTTCGGGTGAAAGGTGGTCTGTAATCTGTACGTAAAATTCTTATTGTCTGTCGGTCCGATATTGGTGATGCTCTGATCTGGAGTTTGATGGAGATCAAAAAAAGAGCACCTGCCTAATTCGTGATATCAAAGGAGCAACAAGATCGTTAGACGAGGGTGGATGACCTGTAGGAGCTAAGTGTAGAACGCTGTTTCCCGGCAGCGGAACGGATATGTTTCGTCGCGTGTCTTGCCTGCCTTTTCCGCGACTGGGGCGTTTATGAGCTACGCGCGATCGGTTGGTGGTCGTGTTGTTTTGGATCGCTGGAAAGGATGTCGATTTCTAGATAGTTGTTGTGTGCGGTTGTGCTTGGATGCCCCACTCTGCAGCCACGGTTGAGGGGTTCACTGCTTGACTGCCTTCCGCATAGTTAAAGGCGGCCCCTAAAGAGTGTCTGAGCCTCACGTCCCAGCCACGCCCTACCGTGGCTCCGAGAAGCGACCGGATTCAAAATTTGACAGGTGCTGGAGCGAGACAACCTCCAAGACCTTGAGATCCGCAACTCCGGCTCGAACATGTTTCTGCTGCATTAGTGCTATCTGTGCGCTGGCCGTACGTCCGGTCATACATGATGGGCATCGACATCACTGAGCTAAGGCGATGATAATGCTCCACGACGGCTCCGAAGCCAATCGAATTTGGCCGGGCTAATTCCACCGGTTTCTCCTGAAATAGAGCCGCCGTTCTCCTGCATCGGCGCACAGAGCAGCGGATGAACATTGCGTGTTCTGCAGGAAAATGCTTTCCTCGCGTCGAGTCTTTCCAACCCCGGGCTCTTGGACGAAAATTAAAGAGCGAGGTGGTGAAAAATTTGCGCTGGGGCCTGACCGCTGAGCTCTATAGCCTACACATGCACGGAAAAAAGAAAAGAGCTTTGGCAGACCATTGTCATTTCATATATCGCCTATCCTCACGAACGTAAATCGGAGCCGTCGTGCATGGTGGTGTGGTGGGTGTGGGCTTCGCAAGAAGCAAGTGGGGACGCGTCAAGAAGCATCTCTATATTGACATGAGCGGGCACGCCTGTGCCTGGCCTGGTCCAGCATACCCCATGTTGCTCGTTTGCCCGGCGCGGGAATTACTGCAGTCAGAAACAGATTGCTCCATCAAGCCAGGAGTCTGACCATATTCCTGTTCGGATATTTCCTACTCGGGTTCCCGAGAATGGCCGACTTGGTCCGCCGTTTTGAGAATGCTTTTGAAGTTAATCTGACGCTGTTGTCTCGGTGCCTGGCGTGCCTGAGTGCTTACGTTAGACTCCTGCATGGCGATCAGTAATAGATCAGGTTCAAGGAGCATGCGTGTCTGTCTTCGGGTGGGTGCCACGATATGTGCGACTACTACCGCAATGGGATAACTTGGCAGTGGTCTGGAGTTATGCTATGGGTTATGCAGTACTACGTACAGTAAGCTTGTGCATTTTTTGGCGGGGGACGTTCGTGAACCCGATGTGGTTCCACCAAAAATAGTTTAAGCCACACAAGGTAACGATGCGATGATGTGTTCGCTCGCATCCCAGTCTTCACCGCCTACAGCACGCAGGATTCCGTCGGCTTTATCTACGGTCCCAGGGCCGTGTCCACGACCCGAACCTTCGATTTACCGGCCGATCCCAGGTACGAGCTTGTTCCTGGGGGAATTCTTGCCGGGACCTGGTTCAACACATGTCTGACAACTATTTGGGTCCCAGAGTTTCGAAACGATCTGTGGCAGTCACACCCAACCATAGTTAGGTGGTGATCCTGGGAAAATTTATATTCCAGAATTCCGTGAACATTCCTGCCTGCCCTTGCCCTAATATCGCTACGGATTTTTCGGCAACAGCCAACTCGGCACGGCAGGATACATTCTAAATTCAATGCAAACCCCGGTCAAATGTGTTTAGTTAGAAGAGATTTTCTCCGTCTTCGAAGTTCGGCTTGCCCACACCGCTACAAGCCATAGGCGTCATTCTCTACTGCGGTCCACGTCGGTGGCCCTCACCACAGCAGTTGAGGTTGTGTGTTCATAACGATGGTAATGTGAGACAGGCAGAGGAAGACACACACTCGCGCGATATGATCGAAATGTTATTTTCGAGGCACAACCCCGGAAATGCACCCTTTTTGCCAAGTAGCATTGCAGTTCGTCGAGCGAATGAAGTGTTTAGAGTTAATTACTTTGCAGATTATCGTCATCGGACACTGCCCCGTGGTTGGTTCACCGCAACTTCAGGCGTGTTCATCGCCCATGCCAATCATACGCGAACAGCTTTCGGCCGCCAGTCTTTGTGTGTGCCCTGGATAGAGCATATGCAAGTCAGTATCGTGTCCGCCTGAGGCCATGTCACTGATGCCCAATCGACGTTGGCCCCAACACGCAATCCTGTTAGAGATAACACATCCATGCCATGCCATTTGCGTCGATAGTCCTGATAAGCATTGTTGACAGCTTTGGAAATCATGTAGGATGGAATCCGAAGATCTCATTGCCTCGTGTGTATGCTAGGTATACGCGCAAGGCGACTGTAATGCTTAACAGGACGATTCTCGTTGCCTTTTCCGCTTTGGCCACCTTGATCAACTGCAGGGGTCTAACATACGGGAGATCCTTAGCCCTGCCCTTGCCCCGTCGTGCATGAGGCGCTCATCCGAACAGCCTCGTAATGGCTGTGGCTTGTCTGACTTTTGTTCCCGACGCATCATCAAGTTCTGTCAAATCCCTCTACGAACTCTGTCTTTGGACAAACTGTCTCGCCCAAAGCGATTGGACAAGGGAGCTAGGCCACCTCCTATAAGGTTGTTTCTTATTGGGCAGCCATCGCCCCAGTCGAACCTATTAGTTTCGTCCCTTGGCTAGGCCCAAATAAGGCGATGCTTTCGCAGCTTTCCTTTATATCTCATCGATCTCCCTTCGCCTTCTTGGTTCTTGCCCACTATCAAAAATCGGCATAATCATCTACAGAAGACATTTTGTATACCTCCCGCATTGACCTCCACCCGAGAGCCCACTTCGGGACACACCAAGACCTAAAACACTGAACTGCCGCCGCTGTCATCAACCGAGGCCTTAAAAATATATTCAGGTCCTCGACACGAACACCATCATCGCTGGCAACCTCGATCTACAGCGGCCGATCGTCGGCGCATAGATGCTCTATCAAATTCGTCGTCAATCCAACCGCAAAAGTGGATATCTCACTCCTTCTCATGCCCAAGGACCAAAATGAGTCTTTACCACCCGCCGTTAACTCGAGATCTTCCTCGCTACCGCCGGCCGCTCAGCCTGCTCCGGTGAAGCGTAGCTTGCCTCCAAACTCCACCGAATCACCTGCGAAGAAGCAGTCGAAATGGTCGCCAGAGGAAGATGCTCTGATTATAGAACTCCGAGGAAGTGGGATGAAATGGGAGGATATATCGAATAGACTGCCGGGACGATCTGCGATTTCCTGTCGACTTCACTATCAAAACTACCTTGAGCGGAGAAGCGAGTGGGATGAAGAAAGGAAGAACAAGCTTGCTAGGCTGTACGAAAGGTGAGAAACCCTTCGAAGCCTAGCCCCAGTATTCTTCACATTCGTCTGCTCTTCCCATCTAGACCGGATATACTTGGTTGCCCATATGGTTGACTCAGAAGTGATATCTAGGTTCAAGCAAGAGATGTGGTCCAAAATCGCGGAAGAAATGGCCATTCCATGGCGAGCTGCAGAGGCCATGCACTGGCAGCTTGGAGAACAGGACATGGCAAGACGAGCAGGCGTAGTACCCTTCTCATTATCCAGTGTTGCACTAGAAGCACCTGTAAAGGGTCGTCGAGCAAGCGCCAGTAGCTCCCGAGCAAAGAAAGACTCTGCTCGGGGTGTTGCTCATCCTCTATCCTTAGTGGCGGAAATGTCTTCAGCAGAGACAGTAACGCTACCGCCGCTGACTGGCTCAGCCGCGCGATCACCCATAAGCGGACGATTAGATATATCCGGCCGCCGAACTGAACGCATTGGAAGCTCGCCGCCAGGTCCTCAGGCGGAGCGCCATAGGTAGAGACCCTGAAATAAAGAGCAATGGGTTCATATTACGTCCTAGAAGCGGAAACAACCTAGGTTGTAACAGCTGCATTCGTAGTGCCATGATGGTGAGTATTTCTGTGATAATGATAGTGACCTTTCCATTCGTGGTTCTTTGCATGGCGATAATGGGTGCGAAATAGAGCTGGCTCTGGTGGAAACTTTTTGTTTAAAGGCTCGGCAGCAGTGTCGGTTTTGTAAAGAATAGAACTAAGACGGACCTATAGCGACATTTGTATGCATTTTATGGGAGGCGTGTTGATCTAAGCCTGTATTCTCGGCATCAGTACGATTGCCATTTCAAATCACGTTGGTACTAGAATCGCATTTAGCCCTGTTTTTTTCTGGAGAAATGGAAATTACTGCTCAAAAATGTCAGAAATAAATGGGATATGTGGGGGTACCTTTCTGTGGCCAAAATCTCGAATCGGGAGAATTCGTGACCAAAGTTCCATTGAGTGATGGTAACCATGAATTGCGATACGCCAGTCCCTGCACATCCGTACAACCTCCAATTCGCATTCTTCCCGACTTCGCTACTGTCCGAAAAGATGGTATAGAACGAGTTTCCTGCAAATTCCGATGCAGATACCGTACATAGAGCAATCAATACATGCCAAACTGGGCACTTTATTGACGCGGCTATTTTCCAATAACGTTGGCGAAACCTGGCGAACTCCCCTTGGAGGATACGGCCGGAACGAGCTTCAAATCCCAACCCCACCACGGAATAGGTCATCATCTGCTCCGTTGCC
The DNA here is from genome assembly GCA_022345685.2 of Nothomitra cinnamomea. Taxonomy (NCBI): domain Eukaryota; kingdom Fungi; phylum Ascomycota; class Geoglossomycetes; genus Nothomitra; species Nothomitra cinnamomea. Next base: position 3,035 of record JAJDMX020000073.1, on the reverse strand, counting down.
GGACCGCTATTGCCCACCAGTTGTCTTTTTCGTATCCCGATTCCAGGATCTGACCGCCTGCCTCAACAACATCTCGTTCCAGCTCCCCAGACCGATAAAGGTGATAGTAGCGATGGAACGTCATAGTACCTTCAGCGCTCTGCTCCACTTGATTCTCACAATCCGCGCCTTCTCCATTGCTTGGAGGACCCTCGACCTTCAAAGATGACTTTCTAGAAGGGTCCCCTGAAAGTGAAATGTCTGGTTTTCCTGCAGTACTTGCATGTGTTTCACCCTGAACACGGTCTTCATCTCCGCATGGATCCCTCTTTTTCAGCTTGCGAGCGCGTTTTTGACTCTTATTATTTCCTTCAGGTCCATTTGCAGCACTATCCTGCTTCCCTTTCATCACCCAAGGCACCATCACGTCCTGTTCACAACCCTCGTCCCAGCCTCGGCGACTTCCTCCCTGTTCAAGAGCCCAGACATATATGAGTGCTCGGCCGGCGGTTGGGCCTCTATCTGTAGGCACATCGTCCTGGCTTTCAGGGACTGGAGGGCACTTTAGCGTGTCCAAGACAGCTTTGATGGCCATAACGCGTCGTGAAGAGGTAGACAGATGGTGGACTACAGCGATGGATATGGCAAAATCGAACCGAGCCTGCGGATGCGGAAGGGAGAGGGCATCAGCGATGACCGTCGAATTGGGTTTATGTTGAGAAGCAATCTTTGTCAGGGCAGATGACCTATCCTTCTTGACTTGGTCAGAAATTGCATCCCCAGCTAGGGATTGGCTTGCATCTCACCTATCCGAGCCGATAATAAATATCTTGGGGTTAACAGCTAGGTATTTTCCATTCCCGCAGCCGACATCAAGGCCGGCCGAGCCATCAGGCAGTCCCTTGAGGAAGCTTTCCACTATAGGCCACGGTTTGTATCTGGTAGATGAGAAATGAGAGGCAATCTGCTGGTAAACCTCGTGGACGTGTTGGTTTTCGTACTCTTCCGAGCTCGGGGTTTCCACTGAAGCACCTGGACGTTCCATTGCATCAGCCTCCTGGAGTGGGGTTTGTGGCTTCACCTTGTCTCTGAAGTTAGCGTTTGGTGTACCTTTACGGCGAGATGCAGCTCGGGTCGGATAAATTTCGGAAAATCATAGGGGAGCCCCTTCTCCCGAATAGTCCGTGCGGGCGCCGATAACGCAGGGCTGGATGAAGCTAAAAACCACATATCAAACTACAGGCCGATCCGCGCACTTATGAAAGATGCAGGCTTTGAAGGCATAGGGTTCTGCTGAGGCGCAGACCCGCTCAGAGCGATAGTGTACCTCAAAGACACCCAAGATCTGGATTGGTTTCAGGAACGGCAGACGCAGTGTGGCCGGCTCTCGGGAGTGTCAATGTTCGCTGCGACAGCCATGACTCTCAGCATTGCTTCACTGCTTCATGCTTCTAGTCATTATGATCCGTAGTGATCTGCACTTATATTCCTAACTAGTACCATCGGGAGTAACATCCTATTTCTGCAGTTCTTTCGGTTTTAGATTCTTCTTTAGTGTTATGTTTTCCTAGATGATTTGAGTAGGTGAACCAACCTCAATGCTAGCCGTACATCGCCTCATTTTTCTGGGATCACTTCTAATATTTTCTAGCCGGTTTGCTTCATTACATAACGCCAGGGCTTTCACAAATTTAGAGGTTATCAAGGTGAGATTCTGTTCAGTGTACAAGTTCACGATTTTCGGAGATTATCACACTTTGTGGTAACACATTTTGCCTTCCCCGGCTCTAACACGCTATCCGACTCAGCCTTCTCAGACAGTCCCGATTAGCCCGGATGACTATCACATCCCATGTGGTTCGCCTCATCTGATTATATCTTCGTGAGTCTGTTAACTGTGAAAAAGCTATATGAGGTTTGTGTCAAAATTGAGAATGCTGGCCAGCGTTGATGATAGCCGTTTTTTGGGGAGCTGCGTGGCCCGAGTAGAGTCTTTTGCCAATGAAATAGATCTTGTTCGACGGCAAGTGCTAGAGACTTCAAAAGAGGAGGAAACTGGGAGCACTTTACGGTATCTGAGCAGTTCTCGGTTTCTTTTTTGAAGGAGATGATTCTCAATTACTGTGTTTTGGTCATGCAATAGTCTTGCTGTGCTCTTTGTTATGTAAGTTTGCTAAAACTACATACATGCACAGAAATCTTTTGTGATATTGCAACACTACTGCGGCACTGCGTATGCTGAGCCTCCCTAGTGCAGCAGTCCTATGATACTACGTACGTTCACCTCTGCAGCCTGCGCAAGCCCTTGCGATACTGACTACATCTGGGTAGACAGAGATAGCCCTTGAAGTACCAGTCTAGATATGTACATAAGCCACAGGAATTATTGAGACTGGTTATCCAATAATCCTCGCAAGAAGACCACGTTCTCGTGACCTCATTGCACGTGTGTTGACCGTGCCACTGTTACGCGTTTACTGGTATTACTGATCAGTTAATAGTGGAGACGAGCCAACCACCAGAAATTCACTACCGATTGTCAAAAACCTCTGAACTAGTATTGACGTGCATGATCTAAATTGAATTGAGTTTCTCAAGATCCCGCATCCCGCAGCAGCCCCGCGCGGGGTAAACAAAAGAAAATAAGGTCGGTATTCCTCAATATCCCATTCAATTCCCGCAACTTTCTATTTTTCAATTGCCAACTCTACAACTTACGTCCTCTACACTCCTAAATTAATCAATTTAAGATGCCTATTCCAACTGAAGTCGTGGGGTCTCTTCCTCGCCCTAGCTGTACGTTTAGCCTTAACTATTTAAATCGAAATTATATGCGAAGTTTTGCTGACACTTCGCGAAAGATCTCCAACAAGCATTTGCCGATTATGATGCTGGCAAAATCACTCGCGAGGAGCTTACTAAAGCTCAGGACAAAGCATCTGAGGACTCAGTCAAGCGTATGGAAGAGGCTGGCGAGGTCTTAGTTACAGATGGAGAGCAGCGAGCTAGCTCGTAAGTCCATTTATTTGTTCCAATTGACAGTTGCTACCTTCTGC